>JABASH010001412.1:0-26577 GCA_019776445.1 Tomocerus maximus | reverse complement strand
CTCATACCCAAACTCACACCCAAACTCATACCCAGACTCACACCCAAACTCACACCCAAACTCATACCCAAACTCACACCCAAACTCACACCCAAAATTCATCTCCAGGACACTCGTACATGCCCGCACATGCCCATTCGGAATCAAAATTTAGACGTTCATACACCTCCAGGTCCAGGCAGACCTCTAGTTGAAAGTAGTTGAGACACAAGTTCTTCCAACTCGTTAGCACGACCATATTTTATGCATTATGCTGTTTTCACCAGAATTCAGCGGTTACTTTTACGTGAGTTCACGTGGGAGACCAACCTTAGCTTAATTTGGCTTAAAATTGCAACCAACTCACTACAGTCATCGAACTGGCCCTAGCACACTCTCTTAGAAACAGTATGGTGCCGAATCAGTCTTTTCGGCAGAAATTGTTTCACTTGGATAATACAAGAGTAACTGGCTCAAGTCTTGAAGTGGAAAGTGTGATAATTATTACCATCTAACATTCAAATCAGACTAAATTAATTTTGTGTGAACCTGTCCACATCTTTTTTCTCATTTAGTGACCGTCCAGGATGAATTTGCCGTAAGATAGAACCTAAAGTCGAATATCACTTTGAAACGGGATGCAGATTTTGTCCGTCTAGTTACTTAGAGATCATTTGCTCAGTTTTTATGGCGTACAATACACGTGTACACTTTTCAGTATCGAATTTACTGCCTAAGAATGATTCATCTAATTTATTCAAACGAAATCTTCCAAAAATTGCTGCCGAAACGGGAATTCAATTTTGGAAGGAACTTTCTCGTGAATGTTGCAGTGCATGAAAATATTGAAATTTAAGCAACGTGTAGTATCTACTCACATTCAAATTGTAATTTTAAATGTAGACCGCAATTATGGAAATGTAAGTGTGCGAGTGTCTTTGACAAGTAAGAGTATCCTCGTTAGTAATGATTCTCAAAATTTTTCCAAAGCTCAGCAATCATTTTTGACTGAAAAATCCAGTGAACTGATTCCGATCTCATTGTCAGTTCCAATATAGAAGGAAATAATATAGCCGCCTTGAGCTGAGCTGTAATGTCTGACAGTTGCAAGAGCTCCGCAGGCTTTGTCTTCGAAATAAACACCCTTGTGGTTTCCATTCCGAGGAAAACTAACTGACTACATATTTAAGTAACCAGCCAAGCAAAAGGAAAGAAATATACTAAGCTCTACATAAATATCCTACACAGTAAGAAATCTCTGCTACGTATCTACATTTACATATTTTAAGGAGTTTTACTGTCTGCAGTCTGCTGTTTATGCGGATGCTACGCTGTGCACTAGATTTATTGCGCTTACTCATACGTTATAAGTTATATCCTCTCGCTCCTATATCATCATTACGAATGCTTTGCTATCATTATGTCGTTGCTCACAATTCCCAATCCTAATAGAAATTTTAAAAGGAAATTTATTTTATACACACATTTTGGCGGATGGAAGGCAGAATTAAAGGTATTCCCGCAAACATTTACCACAAGATTAATATCAAATATTCCACTGTAGGCAACTCCTGTCCAAACAATATGTATCACGAAATTATGTGTACGCTAAGCGCGATAATTATCTGAAATAAGCACACTTAGCTATTATCGACAATCAAAATTTATAACTGTCGTGGAGGAAAAGATTGGAAATCAGTTTATCACGAAAACCTTTTCCAAACGAGTTTATCAGTAATTGTATAACAATTTGCAGTATTCCTTCAGTCTACGGACTTCAGTGTTTGCTTAGTGATACTGCTAAAGACAAGGAACAAAAAAGCAATTGCTTTTTTACAAAAAGGGAAAATAGCAACCTTTTTTCCTTTTTATCTATGCATGAAGTAGTAGTCAGCCTAAATTTAGCTGAAAACCCAAATTTAAAATAGATAGTGTGAAAGAGTGCTTAAAACCAACGGAATATTAATCTAGGAATATCAGACTACAAAATGGCATATTTTATTTATTTTTAATTGCAATTTTAAGGAATTCGAAAAAGGAAAAAGCATTCCTTTTTTAGGTTTTCTTCCTTTACTTTTTTACAGGAAAGCAATATAAGCTGATTTTTGTTCCTTGGCTAAAAACCTTCGACGAATTCAGGATTGCATGCAAATTTTAAATAAACGAGTTTCTTTTGAGATCAAAATTCAAATTAAGGCCACAAATTTCAAAACTCCTATGGCATAAACGTGTCCTTGACAGTTTAGTAAAAACATTTTAGTAACTACCTATTCAATTTTGAAAAGACTATGAAAGTAAACTAACAAATAATTGACCATTTTTCCTATGCTTACCATGCCCGAAATAGAGGCAAATATTCTTAAAGCCTCAATACTTTCTGAGTCCAATTCTCAACACCAAAACACCTGCTTGACTACAACTATTGCTATTTATTCGTTCTGGTATATATTATATGTTCTTTGGAAATTAACAAAAAGCGATAGGTACCTATACCTATTTCATGATTTGTATTCCAATTTTCAACAGTCTCGACAAATTCAAATTGTGATTTATTTATGTCATACAAGAGTCCTGTTGTCAGAATACAAAACAAAAACAACTTCAGCAATTCCAAAATTATTGGCTGCTGCTCTAACTCTTAAAGACATCTCGAGTTTGTTAACATTCGTTATGCAGACATCGTCTGTATCGAAATCAAGTTAACTTGGTAACTCGATAACTCAAAATCTGGACGACTACAAATTAATTTGACCAGACCTGCCTATTTCCGGAGGCAAATTAGGGCTTTTAATTGTCTCTGAATCTTATATTTTAATAGGTAAGTGCTCATAGTTCACAGTCCTCTTTAGAATAACTTAAAAGAAACTGGAATAATAATTAACGGCGTTCCCAGAACGGCTGAAGTGATATTTATTGATCTTCAAAGTGTATTGTGTTTTGAAATTTCAAGATAAATAAATGGCAATAATAATTAATATTTTTCGAAGTAATTAGTTTTTGATAATGTCAAAATTACTAAAAATGTATGCCAAAAATTTAAGTTTTGGAATGGATAGTCAATAAGATTTGGCATGTTTACTAAAAAATTGGTTAAGAAACTGTTAGCAAAGATTTTACAAAGATGTTCGCAAACCTAAGTTGCAGTATTCATTAGCGCATATTACTACTCATTACCGATAACTATGGACTCTGTGAAACATTTTCATTAAATTTTACAATCATCCCAAAAGACAACTTGAACATAGCCAAAACCAATTATTTTGCCAACTTTTTCATTACGGGCAGGTTAGATTATTTCAATTGCCTATTCAATGATCAAGACGGTAGCGTCTTTGCCTAATTAATGCACATAAAATTAGTGTACATAGATAATACGTGCCTACAGAGAAAGTTTCACCTTTATATTGGTTTACTCTATGTTTACTGTCTCTCATCCACTGAGAGTAGCAAGAAGTGGAATAGCAAAGAAAGGCAGTCATGGAAGACATAACATGACGAAAGAAGGCCATGGAGGACGGGGGGAAGATAGGAATGAACACTCTCTGTGTGATCTATTACCCGAATTTTCTGTGACAGTCGATTATTCCCTGGAAACGGAGCATTTCATGTACAAAATGTATGAGTGTCTGGGGAACTACCGGCTTTCTCCTAACAACTTGCATTAGCTATGGACTTTTACGGCCCTCGGATGCTCTTTTCTTCTCCCATTCAGTCTCAGCCATTCCCAGCACAAAGAAAAACGAACTGAGCTAAGTACGAACTCGGAGAAATAAAATACGCAGGTATTAGCGACGAACAGAAGCTTTGCCCGCTTAGGCCGGAATGGTTTACCTTTCTTACCCGCCACCTTTCCCCTTCAGTCATTTAAATTTTTACGAACAACAGAACTTCTTTCCTAGATAATCTTTTTCTCTCTCCGTAACACCATCGGCCCAATCCCCCACTATATAGCATCACTCAGACATGGCCCACCCGCTTGCACACGGCCGATTTGGTCTACTTCCGAAACCAAAGCTAAAAGAATCTAATCCTATTGCGAGCTGTGTGCACGCTTCTCTTCTCAATCCAAAACTACTCAATATTTCTATCATACCAAGCTGTAAACATTGTCCCAAAAAGTTTAAGATGCAAAGTTCATCCATACCCAGACAGGGATAATAGTATTTGAATATTCACTTGCACTTATCCCAAAAGATCGAACATGAAACTCCGACAATTATTGTTAAATAGTATAAGAATGGGCAAATCATAACATTTAGAATCCCATAGGTGTTAGAGCAGAAAGCCACAATAATTATGGGATTTCATAGCTATATCATCATAATAATAATTTGGATTTGATCAAAGTAGATTTGGTTCACCGTAACTATCCGGAAGGGTTTTCTTCCGATTATTTTGTTTGGTGGCAACCACAATTAGATTTTTAATTATATGTAGTGCGTACGATTTTCTACACCAATTGATGCTTTGATTGTGCGTAGCTACGTGGTGTGGAAATGTGTAGCCTTGCTAGTGTATTAATTACTTACGTAATGCCTACTGCTGAATACCTAAATTATCTAGAGCTAGGCACTTAGTTTTATTTACGTCTAAAGATATCAACATTTAAATACGTTTGCAATAGATTCTAGCAACATTGCAGCAGACATAATAACTCTATTCCTACATAAAACTCACTCACTCACACAATCAACTGTATGTTATTGCATGGTTATTGCTATCTGGGAGAAATTTTATTTATGTGCTCACCTGCCGGCATACCTCTTACTTGTTACTTGCTACATTATTACAGCTAGAAGAAATACCATTCTTCTTTTTCCGTCTAGCATTGTTCTGCTTAAAATTTATTTACGTAGTCACCTACCTATACTATTTATGGTATACGATTTTAGTAGATAGAGCTAATGCTATGTATGAATGAATGTAAAACGACATAATAATTTAAAGGCCAAAAGGAAAAACTCCCGATGGATAATATGCTAACTTTCGAGAACTGCGAGAATTTATTTATTTATGGGTAGAGAGTTAAAGGTCTAAATAATTTAGGCCCTGAAATTCTTAAAATTTGTCAGCCAGTCAAATAAATTGCAACGCTGAATTCATACTACTTATTGTAGACATCGAACAAAAACGCGGCTGCAAATATAATTTATTCCTGGTAATAACGATTTAATGGTATACTAAATGTCCAGCCAGTTAGAAAATGTAAAAATAAATGTGTATGTAAGTATTACTAGCTGAAATCTAAAGCTACAATTTCAATATAAGTAGGATTAAAAATAGTAACAACTTTATGAATAAGTTCTAGAAACCGTTTCCTGGCGCAGTATTCCAAAAAAGACTAGTACTTTTTAAAAAATCAGCGAATGAATTTTGATTCTCAGTGTTAATTTATCTGTAAAGAGGGCTTGAAGTTCTGCGTGGACTAAATGCTAATAACTTTTTTTATTTTGTTGAAAATTTGAAATTGAAACTTAATTATCATTTATCATCATTTACACGACTGGCATTAATTTCATATTTTAGTGAGTTGGTAAATATTTTAAATTGGTTGAATATTTGAATTACATGGAATCAAGAAATATTTAAAATGAACATGCGCAGTGAATTTATTTCAAGTAAAAGTTATTGTGCAATGTATATAGGTTATTTCAATTACTATTTCGTTTTTAATATTTATTTCCAAGAAAACGGGTATTTCAATAATTTCGGCTAGTTATTTCCGAGAAATATATATCAAATGTCTGATTGCGAAAAGCTCTAAAGTTTCTTTTAGAGCTGAAAGAGACGAAACAATCTGTCAGACGGAGATAACGTCCGTTATTCTCATTATTGTGGGTAGTGGGTTCTAGTGTTTCAAGTACGTAGTCTCTCTGATGGCAATGGAATGGTCGAATGGTGCCCATTTTGAGACTATTTGAGCACATCAACATGAACAGGCTAAAGCTAAAGGATTATGGGTAGTAAAGTAAAGAAGTCTAGACGACTATAGCAGGAACAATCTATATCAAAACTTCGAAATGGCTTTGCTCACCTAGGTGACTTTATGTACCGTCGTTATGACTATGTGAAATTAAATTGGGCAGTATTAATGCTACTGCAAACATGTGTGCACATACGTGAGTCCCGGACATCAAAACTCCGTGAAGCCTTCTGGGCTAGAGACGTCCATTTCCCGATGATACAACAATATACTGCAAGAGTAAATGTCATTGTCGTATTGCTTTTTGAGTTTGTGAGTAAACGTATGTTTGTAATTCAAGCGATTGTTTTCATATTTTATAAGAAGATGAATTTGCTGGTGTCTTGGCAATTGGCTACGGATTGTCGTTATATAATTTATGATGATAATCCAGGTTCCTGGGTTGAATTTAGTAGTAATACATTCACGATCACGCTCCCATGATGCAAGCACTCGAAGGGAGACTCAAAATCGTAAAATTCATCAACGCCTTTTTTTTCAATTAATTAAATTTGCTAAATGTTTATCTATATTAGCAGAAATAAGTATGCAATTCCATTTTTTACTAATAGGTTAGCATGTTATTATCGATTGTCGCACAAGCACATGTTAGCCACAGTACAAATAAAAGGTTATTCCCAATAACAACAACCATAATTCCGAAATTCCGAATTCTGAAAGAGACCTAATGAAATTCAAAAGGAGATAAAATAAAGCTTGGTCTTAATTCCAATGAATTTGTAAAGGGTAAACCCAAGCCACTACAACGCAATGCGATAAGCCTATTCCAGCCAATGCATCTTCGCTAGGGACGAAACATGAAACATTTCGGACGTCCTGTCCCTCATGCCTATGGAGATAAGATTAATCTGGTAGACTTATTGCGAATAATAAAATACTACACAGTCTAATCTGATTTTAAATAGGCAATTATGCCAAATCAGTAGCTAATCAAATCATAAAGGACACTTATGCAATTAGTATAACACAGAGCACAGAATTCGTCATCATAATGATGGCTATCAGTATATGTGGGAGAATCCCCAATGTGATTGTAAACCCTTTAGGACTAAATTGTAATTCACCAAATAAACCATCTCTGGCACAGCTTTGGATAGATTACAGCATTAACAAAAGGGAATATGAGGATGGAAACGATTTGCATTAAACGAAATTGGTGTGGGAGCGAGAGAGGTGACATATGACATGACAGTGAGGTCACTGAGATAAATGCCTGGAATGATCTGATGAAAATATTACTGCAGGAACAGGGAAATATAATTTACATGTAACATTTGTGACTCGATTTAGCAGGCCGTGGCCCGTTCGTAGACTACGCTGCAGAGGTTTGTACATTATAAATGGGAGGAGATCAATGAGGAGTCCATCACAACTCTTGACTGATGCAATCCAGAAGTGTCTCTGTACGAACAAGAAGGCAAATGAAGAGAGTGATGTCATTTCGTTAGGTTGGAGACAGTAAAAAAGGATTCCATTCTGATATTCCCACACGTGCATACCCATGCAAATTCAAATGAATAAATTAGTTCATCGGGTAAATCCAATGTCTCATGAAAGTTGATAAAATATTCATGGCACAGACAACATTCGAGTGTTACTGTAATCACTTATTTATTTTCAAGTTCGCATATTTATTTAGGCGTACGGCCTACTAACAAGACCTTGCTGCTAGTGACTGACTGCCTTCCTATAACAGTATCTACACATTAAGGGGGTGTGGGGACTTTGAGCGAAAACGATTCCGGGAAATCGGCTGAACGTACAGTAACAGAGTTTTCATTTTCAAAATCTACCAAGATTTTTAGGACGAGCTATCAAATGGGTAGTACAAATCTGGACTAAATATATTCCAATCGTTATGCGTGTTTCATTTGTTAGAATTTTAAGGGTTAAGAAAGTTTTCTGACAAAAAGGATTTTTATGGAGCGTCTGATACCTACATACTGATATTATAGTGATGATCTTTCGAAATGTTCATACCTATCATTTGGAAATTTGCTCGTTTGAAAGAGAGTGGCTTCCATTTAGACTTTCATTTTAGTTGAGTGCCTACATGGCGAAGGCGAAAAAGTCCTCATCCCAGTAGACACTATTCCGACTATTCGTAAGGAAGAAAACGCCGAATAGACCTAATTATTTGTCCCAAAATACTGTTGGGCGTAAAACACGCGTCAGAAATTGTTATCAGGGCTAGCCTTGAATTGGAATTCACTACAAGTACAGTGGTCAGAAAGTCAGAAAGTTTCAACGGAACATTAGTAAATGTATTGGATATTTTGTCAACGTGAGAATTAACTCACGGTTAAGTTTCCATGGGTCGCGAAGCAGTGAAGCAAAATTTGCGTAATTGATTACTACCAATTAGTAATGTTTTCTTAATTGTCGAAAGGGGTCCGGACCGCATCTTCCCCTGGTTAGGGTCCTGACTTATTTCATTTTTCACTCCATATTTTTAACGTTAGCTATTGGCTGACAGAATTATGCAAAAAATTATTTTGGCATCTGATGTTTTGTTTTCAGTGGATATTTGCTAGTTTATTGTAGAAGCAATGTTTACCTGATATAAGTAAGTATTGTACACTAGTGCGACTATGACTATGGAAAGGAATTCTCATATTTCTCAATATTGGTTGCTTTTTATGGCGGAAAGTAAATTGGAGTTTTCAGTGGATGACATTATTTCGTCTACTTTGTCTACCTATCCTTCCTTGGTATTAAAATGTTATGATAATATTGTAAAAGTATCTTATAAAAACGGAGAGTACATGGGATGCTTCCTCTGTCTCCGTCCATTCAATTTCTCATTCTTTTTCATTTCCTGTGCAGCAACAATGCTACTACCATACCTTTCAAGTGAACACATGTTACTGGTACAGAGCGCTTTTGTAATATAAATCTATGCAGGCCGTCCGTTTATTATTCCAGTCACTATACCTAACCCTAACCATTCCCAAGAACTGTATATCGTATAATGCAAACTACAACACAACCGGGTATTGCGTTTCCCTGAAAATATGCAATAAATTTACAAAGGCGATTTATTCTGGAAGAAGATTCGAAATTGTGCATTCTTTATTTTCCAACTCTGATTTGACTTGCGTTCACTTGACTCGAGTCTATCTAAACATGCTTTAGTTATAATGCAATTCGTATCACAGTGGACAGGGTCGATGTACTGGCCCTAATAATGGGTTGAATATCCAACTAGGGCTCTTCTGCTCTGGAGAATCTGTATTTGTCTCCGTCTGCCTACGACTCCTATATAAATGCCTCGAAACATAAACAAACAGTCCTCGGTATAATTCACAATATGCATAATATAGTGAGTTCCGCACTAGTATAAGGTGACAGAGTCCACTTCACAAAATTTCATTTCCCTTTGTAAATAATGGAGAGAAAATGTTCTTGCTCAGATGTGCCCTTTCTATTTAGGTTTACAATCTACGTCTAACGATAACGATCAGTCACTTGCCTTTTCTTCGGTTACATGGGCCGTATACAATAGATACACGTAGAGAGCACAGACCAACTTTGTTAACGCTATTGCTCAACTTCCAATATATTATTATTACCTGCCTACGTGGAATGGGCATTCGTTAGCAAGCTTAACCGTCCTGCTTGTAAAAGCACTGTTGCCGAGGAGATTTTAGTCCTTCTACATCGGAGAAACATGAAAACTACCCACTAGCATTTGTTGCTTAAAATGCAATTTATTCAAGATAACTTATTACCAGGATAGGTGGACCATTACACTACCCTTCTGAAAAGGAGTACACAAAATTCAAATATTTTAAGAATTTTTACAATATCTTTTGGACTAATCTTACACAAGGTATCGGTGTTATGACAAAGAAATGTTATTTACGACAGAAGAAATGCACATGAATATAACAAATATTTTCAGACAGACTTTCACTTTTTGATTTTTCCCAAAACCGTAGCTTATAGTCCTTTAACCGTAGCTTATAAATTCTTTTAACATTATTTGGAATTTTGCAGAACAGGATTTGAGACAGAAATTGACGCGTTTTAAAACGTATACCTTCCATTTAGATATAAGATATTTTATAGTCTTACTTCCACGATGTCATGAATATAATTCCCCCAGCACCACCACAGTTCTCCACAGACCAATATAGGTGCTAAATATATGTGTGTACCATCTTGTCGAGTTTTTTTGCGTGTTGAATGAGTTTGATCTGGGTTAAATTTTTTTGCACGCATGTATTTTGCGTGTTCTCGTGAATGGAATTTATCGTATTACTATTACGAAGCAAAGTATTTTTTAATTTTTGTCATTGTTTTCCTCCTCACCAGTTTATATGAATCCCACTCTGACTTCTGACACATTTAAATAATGGGAGAACTGATAAGATGCACAAGAGAGGCAGAATTTGTAAAACAAATGTACCAAGAGATTTTATTTATGCTCATTAGTTTTCGACTCCCAAAAAAGGAAGCAAGACAAATCTATTATTTAATTGTCCCAATACTTTTCTTGCATTGTCAGTTGTACAATTTATTGGCGTTTACTAAACGAAATTAATATTAACTATGGTTAATTTAAATACTGAAAGATTTCTTCAAAATGGTGGATGGTGATGCGGAATAATGAAGACCCTGTACGAGTGGCATTAAATTAGGTTGAGATCTGCCTTCAAAGCCAACAACATGATAAATGGGAATGTTTTGGCTAATGATGAGTTTGGTTGGGCTTGGCTGTTCGTCTATGGGCTTAGACTTGTCTTGAGTGCGGACTAGCTGTTATGCTATGTAGTTGTACAAATAGATCATCTGCATCTTTCATCCTTTAACCCGCTCACTTCTCGTAAACAAACTCTTGTGTGCACACAAGAAAAGTATCTCTCCCCAGTATCTTTTAATCCGCTACTGTGTGGTTACGAAAGTCAGCCAACAAAAGAGACGTTTACAATTGCACAGTGGATTGCAACTGTTCTTTGGAAGGAATATTGTCCTACTTACGTACACAAATGTAATTGGCTGTTTAGCCCCTCTTCCAGGATCTTTCCTTTTAGACTCAAGAGACTCTACTTACTCTCTGTAGACTCCAACCCATGCATTAGGATTTAATTCCATTCCATCTTCGTTTATCTTACATTTCCTATCCATTCGTGCAAATATAATTTCTTGTTTCAATCCGCCCTTCCGGTGAAACCCAATCGTGACGCGTAGTACGCCCGCTTCCAGAAAATTCATTTTTAATAGTCAATATTTATCCATCGTAAGAAATCAAATATTGACATCGTCGGATTAGCAATGTACTAGGCACACTGCGTTGCAGAAGTGAAGTAGGTACCCAGCGACTTGAGCAGGATACATTAATAGGTAATTGTCAAGAAAAGTTAGTCAGATGGAAATGAATCAACTGATAGACTCAATAGACAAGGATGTTTTAGGAAGCAGTAGTCCATTAAAAGTGATAAGGGGAGCTAGCCGATGCCAGAGAATTGACTCCCTAGCAATCAGAAGAAAACTTTCTTCGGCACAACTTCCCCTCCATCCAACTACTAACTACTAAAGTCAAGTTTTCCTGCACGATAAGTACGACTACCTGCAATCGGCACTCGAGTTTCTAAATATACATCACTATTATTTATATTATCATCCTCTATGCAGGGAGGAATATTTGTGTAGCTAAAAAATAGACCAGGAAAAATGACGGCAAATCATTGGTTCAATATTAATATCATCAAATCAAGAAAATATCCGATGTACTTTGAAAAGTTTCTACAAAAACTCGAGTTTCTGTAGCAATAGGATTCTATTAGAGAAAAATGTAAGTAGGGACCTATTTATATAACAAAACAGCATCTCCTCACCTACTATGTAGAATCCTACGAATATCCTTTGAATCTTTTTGCATTCAATTAGGTTCGTTAGGAAAACTCATGCTGCATCTCTTAAGAACTCAGAGCTGTATGAATAAATTAAAGAAATGGATTCCTGTAGATCGTTAGATAATAATGATTCTTACTTTGTCAATATAATTCTCGTACAGATATGCTGCATATACTATTAAACTACTGGGCCAACTTATTTATTTTATATGGCTTTACTTAGTACAATAAATTGAAAAGTACGTATTCATGATAAACTTTCTACAGAAAACTATCTACTTACTAAATATGAAGACTGACTTGGAGGCAGTCTGTGAAATACTAATCAAGGTATTTAATCTATACCATGTCAAAATACTATTTGTGCCATGAGACGGACTCTCACTTAGCAAAAATTAATTTTGTCATGTTAGCTAGTCTTTCTCTGATAAAATCATTTTTCTTGTCTGCCACAACAAATGGGAAAACAATTTATTTCCCTTCGCCCTTACAAACGAAATTGAATTTTTTTCTGTGACTTCAAAAACTGAAGGCGACAAGCAAAAAAGTAAATAGATTTTTAAGTTGAGCAAAAACCAGTACCTAAGTGTTCTTTTGTAGAGCGTGCGTGCAGTTTTATGAATAATTTGACAAGGAGTATTAATGAGGTTGTGTTTTGTGTGCGGCTGTGGGAGAAAAGTTTATAATATATCGGGTGTAGGCGTGGAGGAGTGGATTGGATCGGCGTTGACGTGTTCGTAATGTAAAATAAAAGAAGGATGAAATGTGACGGGAGAAAAGAAGAGGTTTCCTTATAGCCGAGGAGCATTGATTGATGACCGTGTTCTTATTTCGAGGCAATAAAACAACCGAGGGCAGTTCACAAACCACACTTAGTTTCTTTGGCACACACACGAACACAATCGTCTATTAGTGTCTAATATCAGTAGGAACACGTAGGCACCTACATATCGAGCAATGTGCAGCTAGTCAACGAATGGTCTAAAAATTATAGAGATACTAGCACATACTCACCCCACCCCGATACTAATACCTCTGATGCCGAGTATACTAATGTATGTATGCATTTATTTATGATACTAATATATAAGTCTAGCACATCTTCATGTTTGTGTAAAAATACTCTAAAATCTTCTGTTATCAACTGCATCAACACATCCAACACATACTAAGCTAAGTAATTGTCATCTCAGAGTGAGTTACTTATATGGGGCTTTTGCCAAATAAATATGACACCGTCAAACTGGAAAGGGGCTTTAAATTCACATTTTTACACGGAATATATACACTCGTCAGTTCAGAATATAAATAGCAAATGAATGCACTAATGTTTCTATTGCCTACACTACACGTCTCTATAACATCAATCTATAACTTAATCGAAAATGATGTAAAAACTAGGAAATTGTCAGATGACGTTTTCAAAACTAAATGTCACTTTCTACAAATACACCATCATTGTCCGCAAGTTAGTTTGTTGCTTAATGATAATTGTTCAAGTTGTATCTTAAAATCATAGATAAGCAAATAGTTTAGCTAAGTACATCTCTAAGTGACTATGAATAGTTAGAGAATTATGCATATCTACACACATACTAATGACATACTAATACTTGTACATTGAATTTTCTCAGGAGTGGAGCTTGAAGCAGCAACACAAAGACACGACTACTAAATGTTTATCTTTCCACAGATGAAAAACAGGTTCAAAAAGAGTCTATAATTGTAAGATGGAAGGAATGGCACAGTATCTAGTTGTTGGAGTAGAGACGAGGGATTTCTTTCTGATGGAATGGAAGAATAAAATATAGCACCGAGTACTTCAAACCCAATGAGAGATGTAACCACTTACAATGCATTGATGATTTACTTTTGCTTGATTTAGTTAGCTTCGTTTGTATTTACTCTGCTCTTCCCATCTTTGTAAATATTTTGCGTCTCTCTTAAATTGCGAGAAAAGGCGAGGCAGGCGACTTTCCTTGCCAACACTTGACTCTCTTTAAAACATGAAATAATATTTGCAACTGATCAAAATGGTACTCCTAGTACTGAATCCAGTTCTATTTAACGGATTGTGAGTGAACTTGGGCCTCTACAATAGTCTAATCAGTATAGCATCTGAAGAATTAAATTTTGCTCAGAGCAAAACAAGTGGAAAGTTGGAAAGACAACTTTCATTTTACTACGAATAACGTAACGTAAACAAAGTAAACATTTTAACATGACTGCCTATTGTGCCTAACAACGACAGCCATTATACCAGCTAGCTCATAATTTTAACTTAAGGTGCAATTCAAAGTGTGAGGAATTCAAACGGTAAGATGCTGTATTACAAATAATTGGGAAGCTGAGCTAGTAAAGGTATAGTAAAAATACGAATTTATTTTTTAACTTAAAATTAAATAAAGGAACTGAGTTAATGCTTGATATGATGTTGGTGATTGTCTTTGCAATAACCAATGATAATTTATTCAAAAGCAGTATATTATCGGTTGTTTTTTATTGTAATCGTGATGATACACGATTCATTCACTTGGGACCAATTCTAATCGACGTCGTACTTTATCAATCTCAAATGAAAACTGGAGTATCAAACCTAATTAGTAGACTATATTTTCTCATTGTCAAGCTCAGGCTAATGTAATTTATGTTAAGTAGGTGCCTTCCTAATATCATTTCATGCTATTGTAAATAATGACAAAACCTGCGAACCTTTACACAATAATCATTCATTTTTTAATCTTTTAATATTTTAAAAGACGATGGGTTTGGAATATAGTAAGTAATCGACGAGTAATTGTAATGACTTACTAAATTAAAATGACTGTGTATTTTCTCTTAGTTAAGACTTTTATGTTATGGAAATACTTATCTTATTAGTTTGGCTTAAGTTGAATTTCATGTGCCAAGATTAAACTATTAAACTATTTGATGCATGAACATTAACCTCTATTTAATTGCCTTAATTATCTATTGATCATCACATGTAACCTAAGAAATAAAAACTGCATGAATACGTATAAATTACCTAAAAATAGCTATGGTTCTCGCTTATTTCATGAGTCAGTATCTCAATTGTGGAATGACTTACCTCAAGACATGCAAACAATTGAAGATGCTTTCTCATTTAAGAGGGAGCTTAAGCAGTATTTACTAAAAGAACAAATCTGTGAATGTATATTAGCTAAAGATGTATTGAAGAAAAATGTTTGTAACCTGTCATGTATTGACTCTGCCATTAATAATCACTTAGTATAATAACCATAATATAAGACTAATATCTATTTTTACAATGTAATTTACACTTAGATATGACAATGAAATTACCTGTATATCAACACAAAAGCTCACTTGATTGTAAAATTATTTTGTAATCTGAGATGTTGATGAATAAAGTATTATTATTATTATTATGTATTAATTTTGGTATATACGAATCTTTACGTAAGGCGCCAACTCAACGAATAAAATTCACCGACTGAATCTTAAACTGATTGGAAACATACATGTGTCAACTATAGAGTATAGTATTCCTAGAGAAGGCCTATCCCTAAAGTAACCGAAAATAGACGTGTACATGAACTTTGGGAACTTTCTCTGCGAAAACTATACTCTATCGAGGCTTCTAAACATCTCTTAAGGCTGTATTTGATTCTAAAAATCATTTTAAATTCCATATAATTTTGATAACATCATTTACATTCTCCATAATATCATTTAAATACAAGCGCTAACTATGAACTATGAACTATAATGACGTTGCTCTACAGCTTAAATTTCAGTCGGTATCAGTTAGTTTGTCATTGAGTGTGCATTGTCGCTAAATTTGCATTGTCGTTGAGTTTATTTTGTTTTTGAGCTTGAGTTTACGTTGTCGTTGAGTTTACTTTGTAGGTGAGTTTACGTTTTCGTTGAGTTTACGTTGTCGTTGAGTTTATTTTGTCGGCGAGTTTACGTTTTCGTTGAGTTTACGTTGTCGTTGAGTTTACGTTTTCGTTGAATTTACGTTTTCGTTGAGTTTACGTTGTCGTTGAGTTTATTTTGTCGGCGAGTTTACCCTGTCGGTGGGTTTTGTGTCATTGAGAATCTTTTTCGGCGAGTTTCATTGTCGGTAAGATTCAGTCGGTGAAATTGCTGTCGGTGAAATTCATTCGTTGAAAAGACGTGGAACCGAATCTTAATATATACTTTAGGAATTCCACTTCTCACGTAAATCATAGAATTACGCTCTCTTCAGTTTGCCCAAATTGAAAAGTAACGAGATTTTTGATACTTTAGCACATGAATTGCTTATAGTCATCGGTCTTACAGTATCCTGTAGTCATTATTTAGGAACCAAAGTTTCTCATTATATTTTTCACTAAGGTCGTCATGACTCATCAACTTTATACTACTACTAGCAATTTCCTACAAATTGGCGATTCTCGCTTATCATATTTATTGGCCACAATCTTTAACTTCAATTCTTTGTTGCAGCCCAAAACAGGGCCTGTGGACCTACGCAGCTATTTTGGCTGCAATTCCAAACTTAATACAATATTTTTGTCTTAGAACTTTATTACATTTGCTTCTAGAGAAGCACAAACTCTCCATTTCTCCACTTGTCCATATTTTAGACTGCTTAGATTGTGGTAAGTAGATAGTGATGTGAATTTAGGAAGTCCAAAGTAACAAAATTTGAATTCTGTTGGAGATAAGATCTTTGATGCATATTTTTTGTGTTGGGCTCCACGTTTAATCAGTGAAAGTTGGGATCTATTTGACCCTTTCATTAAAAGTATCTGTTCGCGCTGTGTATCCATATTCCACTTATTCTAAAGATTCGTGCCCACCAGTCCTGTGCCGATGTGATGCTATCTGTATGCATGCAGGGGGAAATAAAATAGTCACGTATTGGGCGAGGACGGAGAAAGTCGGAGAAAGTGTAGCTTGCCAGACAAGAGTTTCCTAATTTCCTCTTAAATATTCAGTGAGGGTTTAGTCAAGTGAGGAGTTAACACTCAACTCCATGGAATCTCTCCCACAAATCTTTTGAGGTTTTAAATGCGGGATGGAAACCCAAACCAGATAGGAGAGAACCAACTGCAAAGATATCCACCCAGGCCAAAGTAAACCAACCTCCGGTACACAAGAGAGGCAGCTGGAATAACTTGTCAGGTGGAGTGGCTTCCGAACCAAAACCTTCATGATCATTATCATCCCATACTCATAACCACTCACAGAGGAAGGACAAACTCATTCCAACGTTATATTAGACATTTATTGTTTCCACCAAACCTTTGAACCAATGAAGGTGTAAAGAGTAACCTCCTTTACGTAAAACGTTTAAGTAAAGAGCAACATCTTTCCCGTCCTGTGTTATAATTCATGCTAGATTTGTGGATATCAGAATGAACTGTGCTAACATTCGAAACCCTAAGAGAATTTCCCTGTTTTCCATTGTTATTGAATGATTATATGACGGCCACTCCGATAGGAAGTTTTTCTTACGATAAAGGATAATTCGAGAATAAGGGGCACTAGCATTGAGTTCTGTATTGCAACATTGCTTGAAAAGACATAGTAGGTATAGTATATGCAACTAAATACATTAGCTAATTATACAGTTTTAGGCCACGTGCCAGGCAAAAAAGAACAAAATAATTTACTTATCATGATGAGAGGCTGACGGAAATTAAAGTAACTTCTCCCTGTGAGTGTATTTACATCCATTTAAATTACGAATATCAACTGGATGGATGTAGTAGATGGAGTGAGTCTTAGCATTAGTCACGACGAAAATAAATAGCATTGATGATAACAATTTTACTGGCCCAGTTCATTTAGTCACGCCTGAGAATGTCATGCAGTCTAACCTGTTATTGAGATAAACATTTTCTTTGAGAGCCGTATATGTTGCCGACGACCTTCATCTTTACATGACACGATAATGTCTCAATATACATATATTAAAGTGTCTCTTTTCACTACAGAGTGATTTACACAGAGGAGGCATCATGATTGAAGGAGCAATGTCTGAGATTTGTCACAGCCTACTATAGTGTCAAGTAGTAGTACTAAGTATTTAATATAATCTGACAGAGTCCTAGAAGGAGATGTTTTCCGTTTTAGTCTGAACTAACCGTTGTGAAGCCAAATGAAGGCAATGCGAGTTAAGTAACCTTATCTCGGAGGTAGCACGTGTGTATCTTATACGGTGTCGCCTTTCCCCGCTTTCTCTTCTGTGCTTTCTCCTCAGCATTGTTCTCTGTAGCCTTTCATTTCTAGCCTTTCGTGTCAATTTAGCCTGACTTTCCTTCACTCAACTCGACTCTCTCTTCCCTTTCTGTTATTATTGTCAGGAATATTCGCCTGTGTCCTCATCACCCTCGGCATCGACATCACACTCGCGATATTTTGGGTCATGTTTACGTGGTTGGGTTGGTATCCTCGTAGCATCATCCCACTGCTGCTGTGTCCTAATGTCTCATCTTCCTCCGTCTGCAACTTTTCTTCGCTTTCTCGCTCCATTCAATTCATTTCTCGTCAGCTCAATGGAATTAAGAGTGTGTCTTATTTGCGCTTCCTTCTTTGCGAACACAGTTGACAAGGACAGAGATCTGTTTATGAACATCTATCACTCGTCTCTTGTCTCTCTTGGCTTACGTCCTCGCCCTTCCTCCTCCTTGACAAGACACTTCCCGTATTTTGAGATGTCCTTCGCACTCCCAACAATAGTCTATATCCCTTATAGTGTTTATGTCTTCATTGCATATGCATGCACAAATCTTTGCTAACTTCCAACTATAATACTGGGTTTTATATTAAGTCGTATAGAACAGAGCTCCCTATACTACAACAACGTGTTAACATTCAACTTTTTCATTTATGACACGTGCAACTTTAATCCGTCACTACTGCTCTTAGTGTGCTCGATGACTTACCCGAATAAAGTTGCATGGTTATATCGTCAAAGCAGAATATTTTGTTCCATTTTAAATCCCTTGCTGTTTTAATATCCGCTTTCCGTCCAACGTGCATATTTATCTAGCCAAGTACAAAGTAGAACTACAATTTCTCTTTTAGCAATAACTAATCTTTCCAATCTTGGTCCCACCTGTGCAGATTTCTATTACTGTGTAGTCACCATTTAATACCTCCAAATCAATAATGCTGTAATATAATCTGACATATTTTAGGAAACATTAAAAAGTAGCACTTACAAATATGGAAACAGTTTGGAATCTTGGCATCTAACAAACGTAAATACATACATCTCACTCCACAGTGGAAATGACAAATCTCTGTGCAGGGTGACTTTGAACACACGATTAATTATAGAGTATAGTAAACAGGTTAGTATAAATTTGCTAGATCCAATCCTACATCTTACCCAACGCCTACACATAACATGGATTAGCTGTTTTAGGCAAATATAATTATAATATTGTTATATAAATATTATATTAAAGATATTTGTAAAAAGTGTGATTTATACTCTCGGGACACTATTGAGTTTCCGTGTAACTGATACTCATCAGTTAATGCGGACTGTAGAGTGACACTACTAGCTAAACTAAATACTAACTAAATGTAGGTAGATTGAAATGAATGTATGGTGATACAAAATGTTAAAGTAAGGTACGTAAAGGGTGATTTTATTTCACCAAAATATAACCAAAAATAAACTCGAGGTAAATTGTAGCTGGAACAAAGAACAATGACAAAATCACTCGTGTGTTTTGTGTGTTGTTGTAGGCGTTTCAGGAAGCTGTTGACAGTTGGAAGTCAAAGTCCAGATTGTTTGTTTGTGTAGACTTATCTCTTTGTCTAGAGATAAGTCTCCAACGGTATTCCTTGCACCTATGCTAATTGAGTTAGTAATAGGCGGAGGAATACGGAATATGGAATGTGACGTATTCCTGACAATACTTATCGTTTGTTTATGTACCTAATTGTTTTATGGAAAGTAATTTTGACTATTTTTATGTAGGTTTGAGTACAAGTAAAGAGTAAACATGAATGTTAAATTATTTATGTTTATGTGAAGTCTCAATTTTACCGTTAGAATGGTTAACATTAACATGTACTTATGTCAGAGTTCCGTGAATTTTGTGAGTCATGGAAGCAAACTAGAATATTGCTTGTTTTATGTCTGTGTTGATAATATGGAAATGTTAAAGTGTAAATGTATTGTGAAATTGAGATTGTCTGTGTTGTGTGTGTACCGAGCATATAAATGGAAGAGGACGGTAACTGTCTTTTGAGCTTTGGTCCAGTGAGTCAGTCAGGAGAACTGTGTTTTGACCTTTTGTCGACACAAGTAGTTTATCATGATTTGAAGAGACTAGAGAGAATTCGTGGCCTTACATTTTGTTGTATTTATTTGCCAGTTTTCAATTGATTTTAATAAAAGTCTCTTAGTTTTCCTGCTACATTTTTCAGCTTAAACATTAATTTCGGTCACTTTTTTCACACACTCATACACAATTCTCGAAAGCATAACCGACGGTGGGTAGCTGTTAGTTTAGGGGGCTTTTAAAAATAATTTCAAAAGTTGTATTATTTGAATTGATTGGATTTCTCGAAGAAATCTTCAAAGGATGGCGAATGTCCTAGCCCCAGTGCTACATCCTGGCGCTTTGAAATGAATAAGAGATTTTTGACTTTGATGTGAGTCAATCTCTTGATGGAACACTTAATCCTTTCTTCACATTCTTAATTACTTTCAGACTGAATGCGCAATTATGTTAAACAGTCCAAGCCAACCTGCCAGCACAGCCCGATATGCTAAATTAAACACTTTATTACTGCTTACGTAATCAAAAATCTAACTATGATGAGTGTGAGGCGTGAAGATTCAGCGTTCGATGCTGATAATCATACTAATAAAAATAAAAATTGTAACGATGTTCCATTGTATGTTTGGACGTTGTCACCCAAATATTTTTACTCCTCAAATGAATGACGAAGAGGAAGGTAAATCAGAAAAATTGAATCTCTCTGTGGACCTCTCTGGACCATCGGACATAAGGGGATGTCCGATGCAGAGTACAGAGTAAAAATCTAGGGTTCTTTCCACATGAGTCGAAACGTTTTTAGTAGTTGACCATTTTGCTATAACACTTTTAAAGCCGAATGTTCCCTAACAATAATAATTTTCTGTTAAAGACAACGACCTCAAAGCCCGGCTTGTTGCAAGAATGGAGGCTCCTTGTCCGCAGATATTATTTTTTTGGTTCAAGTGATGCACATGCACAGTACCATACAAAAACACAATTCCGTAAACTGCGTTTTCCAAAGTCATTAAATATGAAGTTTATAATTTCTCTGTGTATTTAGCTAATAGCTATCTGAATTCATAGCATATCTGCAATCATGAACAATATAAACTAATTATTAAACAGAGAGCTAACATTACTCTCGCCAAATGTTCATTCAAAATTCTCTTCCGTTGGTTTGGTTTCCTTTGCTTGCGATTAGCCGCCGGGAGATGATCTTTAATGAGTTTGCCACATGCACTCAAGTCTTTCACAAGAACAGACTGTCTCCAGTATTAAGATTCCATTTGAATGTTAAGAAATACGTTTACTATGCTAAGCAGACCGGAATTATGGAAAGTTTCAACCCAGGTTTCGAGTGAGTAATGAAAAAGTGGGAAATTCGCAATTTCCTGGTGGGAAAAGTGGGAAGCTATTTATCTAAACGTTTGCCTGAGTGGGAAAATTTGAAATGAAAAATTTGAGTGAGAAATGAAATGAAAGGCATCAGAACAGAAAACTGCAGCGTTTAAATATACTACTCTAGTATAATTATGTATCTTGGAAATATTAAATTTTTATATTACGAAAAGCATCTCTTTACTTTACGTAGATCTATAAAATTTTACAATTAAGTTCTGTAACAAGATAATCATGATCCAATACGAATTAAGAGCCCTTAAATATTTTTCAAGTGAAATTTGGTCACTTAAAATGACATTAGTAGTAAATTACTTTCATTTCTGGGAAAGTTTTCATTTTTCTCAGGTAGAAAGCAAAAAGGAATAAAACCCAGAAACGATGGCTCATTGTAGACAATAATAACTAAATCATCAACTACGGAGTTACTAGGGGTTTGCAAAATATCTTTCTACAGTTTCTGCATACATCATGCCCATGCCATGTGTATGTATTTTGTAATATATATGTTACGGTTTGTATTGGAACTCATAAGTTTGCAAAATGCATATCAAGCTAAGCTATAGAAAAAATTTGGCTCAATGGAATCAATTTCCAATAAAATTCGTCGTGTAGAATGCTATAAAAATAAATCAGTACTACACAGTAAATTGACTTATATTTTTTAAACCATAAAATTGTTTAAATCTGATTTTAATCTTAATACTATCTAAACACTACTTACAATCAAATTTTGGTATCTGAAAATAATTTTGGGAGATTCGGCACATTTAATTGTATCGGAAATTAGTTCCATTCAATCATATTAAACAAGGGGAAAATATTAATTCGTATGGCACACACATGAATTCGTATAGCGAATTGTTTTGTTGTTAGTGGATAGTGTATGGCCGGCATAGAGTTCGTATGGCAGACATAGAGATCGTATGGCAAACATGGACAGTCTATGACTATTAATTATATGATGGTAATGAATATAAGTGAGTCAATGTGTAAATGAATGTAGCATTTTTATGTTGTGTGTGATGAAGATGTAACATGATAAGGAAAAAGTCAATGCACTGCACTATTATCTCTTAATTTACATATAGGCAAAACGGTATTAGTAGGTAGGTACCCATCTGTATTTTTTCCGCTGATTTTGTTTGCCTTTAGTACGCTACAGTTTCCTTTAAAAATTAAATTTGGTCTCATTTTCGTATACATTTAAGTAAAATACTTGGTACTTCCTTGTATCATAAATAATATTTGCCTTACAATATCCATGTTTGCCATACAAACTGCATATAACAAAAATATCTGCCATACACTTTCCACTAACAACACAATAATTTCGCCATACGAATTCATATGTGTGTCATACGAATTAATTGGCAGCCTTAAACAAGTTTCGAAAACTTGGTATGCAATTAAAGACTAATGAGTAATGAGTTTCTAAAAGAACCGAGTTTTAATGCAAACCGTAACACAGTGTCTCAGGGTCCGAATTAAAACACGCTCGTAATTATTTTTCCTAATAATATAAGATCTGTAACAAATTAGTTTATAAAGTTAAACAAATAGGACGGATTCTATAATTATTTATCAAGTCCAGAACTAAATTGGAATGGATGGCAGTCATATTTGGACTCCAAATATGACTGCCATCCAATTTTGGAGTAATTTTATTTTAAATATGCCAAATGAATGGTCATGATAAAAGTAAATATAAGCTACAGGAAAATTAATATTAGATGTAGAAGTCAGTAAATCGGTCCTCAGTCTACATATACACAAATGTATTTCACCAGACGCCCTGACATCACAGCGTAGTTAAACTAATGTCCGAATTGTGATCTAAACATGCTCAGTGCCATCTGGATTTTATATAAAATTACAGAAAATCATAGTCAAATGTTATTTGAAGCACAAGTTCTTTGTGTATATTACAGATATTATGCCAATTTTATTTACTTCAAAATGTATTTGAACCAACTAACGAATAACATTAAAGGACTTTGAAATCGCTATATTATAACTTGAGTGATGTATTAAAATGTGGACAAATATACGTCGTCATACGAAGTTATGAGCATTGATGTCAGCATGCAACTTAGAAAACGCTATTGATTTAGGGATTTTCTAAACCTTCGGACGCAGACTAATTAGGCCTGCTGAGCGCAATAAATGCACGGAAACTTTTATATGTATCCATTTTGTCATGGTTCATAATACAGGGTACGTAAAAGTAACGCTTCGAACAGCTTTCTCCATCTGCATGAGATTTCTCCTGTAGAAGCGTGAAAGCATGAGATTGTGAAAATTTTAGACGGAAGTTAAGCCTACATGCTGAAAGTCATATGAAGGGTTCTTTATGCACACCCTGTATATATTCAGTACAATGTAAGCATATGAAACTATTTAGCAAGTACTAATAAGGAGCTTTGAGTGGAGTTATGTTTGTATTTCTACAGACACATAAATAGGCATATCTTGCTCATTATATGGATTGTGCACGAACACAAAGGTGGCTAGAGAATGGAGAAGAGGAAACCACAAGAAACTCTTGTGCCCCACTCATCTCTGTGGAATTTAGTTTGAATTCATTGAGTGCACAACGAACTGCTAGGTAATCTTCGTCAGACTAATTGCCTCTCATCTATTATCCACTCCACAACAGTTACCTAGCATTGCCTCCGCAAATACCCAGACCTGAAGTACAGGGACATGAAATGAATAAAGAGATAATCGGCTGAAAGAGACCCTACTCAACAAGGAACATCCAATGTATGTACTAGGCTTTCTAATGCGCAAATAATTGTAATTAATTTAACATACAGATCTAAATTACAGATTTTCGCTGTCTAACATTCATTGTGCCCCAATAGTACAGATAGGTACTCATTAGTATACTACCCGGTATTGGGAATTGTCGCAACTGTTTTCTTACAACTGAGGGTACTGTCTTTCTACAACCATGCACTGAATTTCTACAACCATGCACTGTATATATAAATATCAATATAACCAAACATATAACCAAATATCGATTCATCTTTATATAATTAGCATATACGGCATTCATAATAAGGTACAGATATTTGACATAATTATTAGGACATGGTTGTAGAAAGTCAGTACCCTCAGTTGAAAGAAAATAGTTGTCAGAATTCACCGAACCATGCTACTCATACTTTGCATTGTAGTACCATTTTAGTATGATTTTATAAATGTTTACAGTGAGTAGCTATGTTTTTGACAAGTTACGACATTTTGGTGCCAATGCCAAGATGCAATAAGTTTACGCTTAAACTGGGTGCGGTAAGGGCGCCAAGTATTGCAATTCCACGAATAGTTATTTAGGAAAATTCGTCATAAGGTATCTGTAATTAGTTATTTATTGACCTTAATCTACACCGTCTCCTATCCTTAGACCACCTACACCCATATTTTCTTTCCGTGAACGTCAGAAGGGAAAACGGTTGAAGCATTTGTTTTGGTGTCTCCTTTATAGTTAGGACTTGACATCATAATAATATCATAAAGAATGCAAACAATGCCAAGGTACAGTCTGGGAGGCTTCATAGGCTTACAGAACGCAAACGTAACCATTCCTGAACAAATCTAGTATCCAATGTTCAGGTAATAAAATTTATAATACCCAAATTTTTCGGTATTATTAGTGTGACATAGTGTGATGATTTCAGAAACATTGTAATGCTGATAGTTCAACGTTCACAACTGACCATGACGAAGTTTGTTTTAAGCTAATCTCTAACTCTGCACACAGGTATGTCTAATTACATTAATATCAAAACAAAGTGTGATAACATCCTAAGTGATAACTAAGAAGAGTCCGTAGTCTCCTACGGTTAGTAGAGACAGGCAGAGAAGACAGTGGAGACAACAGAACAAATAAGTACTAAGCATACATACACACGGTTGAGTTCTGAGCAAATGTCCCACAAGGTTCGAGTAGGTAGTTGCCGTAATAACTCTAAAGCTCTATCGAAAAGTACTTTTCCCTCGAGTATTTCTTCGTATTTCTATCTCTACTTTACAATTACTTTGGAGAAAGTAGTCTGCACATCCTTTCCTCCCTACGGACAGTTATACTCCCAGGGACTACAGCCTGGCGGACTTTTCTGCCCGTACCGTGTTGCCAATGCCTTGTAGTAAGTAGCATGCAGTTCGCTTTATGTTTTGTCAATTACACAGACTTCACTCTCTCGTATATATTATTACTACTAGTGTATGATCTTGTCCATCAAATGTCATCTTTATGTAGATAGTCATTATTACTACCACCAGTGTAAAATCTCCAGCAGAAAAATCAGTATGTAAGTTTGATTTCCTTAAGATGAATTGAAATTATATGTAAACTTATGTGCTATTCTTCCAATTAGGATGTATGTAGATTTATACATGAACTCTTGTCCTATTTTTCATTAATGTATGAGTCCAAGCTGACTCCCAGAGAAATATCTGAATAGATATTCTCTGGAAGCCGGATGGTACCTAGAATGTATGGACTTAGGGTTAGTGAACTTTCATGAATCAATCAAATGTATGAATCTGACTATAGACTTACAAGTTTTCTGCTCTAGTCTCAATTTCCCCACATCATACTTAGGCACATAGAACTTCACATATTTTGCCAATAAATTTTTTTAGCTAGCTTCTCCTAAACGATATCTTCGTGAACTTTGTGTTGTCAATCACCAGCTAGGTTAACAAAATTGACAACCTATATCAAATATAACAACCATTTTACATGTTTGTAATGAGCATTGATAAATATAATAAATATTTTGCAAAATTTTCATGACTGTACTGTCTGAGTCTGCAAAAAGTTAATTTAATATCCAAGTCTCACTCTCAAAGAGTATCTCCTTTGTCCGCATCGTTACCATTGCCCATTACACATGCCCAATATCAATCGGAAATGGTTAAAATTGAAAGGAAGGTGAAAATACACAAAGAGAGTAATTTTAAACAGGGTTGGGACGTGGTTAAAACCACTAGTGGACAAAATGGACAAAAAGGCCTGGTCAAAATGAACTTCAAAATGGACAAAATACCCTTTTGGGGCACGCTGATACAGTCAACAGCAAGTAAA
>JABASH010001411.1:0-26610 GCA_019776445.1 Tomocerus maximus | reverse complement strand
TTACCTGACAGGTGCACCCTTCTTTTCTTAGAAATTGAACCCAATTGGAATAAAAACTCATTAACGCTCTGCATGATGTCTACATAAGTAATACCTTTTCGACAATACACTATACACCAATGCTGTATGTATTTACTAATTACAAACTGAAAGTTGTGTGCTTGTACAAAAGTATCAAATAATAATAATTATGATCCATTTTCAGCTGCTCGATGCTCGCCCCTTTTGTAACTCCGTAATTAAAGGTCCATACTATTTATTTATTGACTGCGCTAAATAATTGCCCACTCTTAGATGACAATTAAATATCCTAATGGGCTTTGCTGCCGATACCAACATTTCAGTCTGCCAAGTAAATGGTTAGTTAATAGTTACTACAATTTCAACTATGAATCAGGTACTAGATTGAAAGAGGATTCGTGCTTTGGTGAAAGAACAGGGTGAACAAAGACACATTATTGAACTAGCCTCCTTTTTATGCGATTCTGATTTAACACAATAATAATATGCTGGCATATATAGGGACAATATCTAACTTAGTTGTAGCAAACACTCATAAGCAATATTCCCAACTAAAGAGAAACCAATCACATGAACCCATAAAAACTTACTATGGCCTTCACAAAAGGAACCCTAACAAAATTCAGCAGACAAAACATGACATTATTCATAACTGCTACAAGTTACAAGTAATATACAGAGCCTAGGTGCTCTTGGACATGCTACTCATCTGAATCTGCAGCGAAAAGTAAAAAGAACCCAACTGAAAATATCTTGCACGATATAAGGTCACACATTCGACATTCACACAGCTCTTTGTTTAGTACACTACATCTATACCCCATTGTATTCCATCTACTTTATCTCATTTTTCTTCATTTCACTACCACTACTCTGCTATCTGGCTATCTCTCCTTTACATAAATAGGTTCACATTCCTTCTACTATTTAGTTTTTATTTAGACTGTACATGCGAAAAACGAGAGAATTATACCATGCACGATAAGACAGACGTGTAAACGACAATCCTCTGCTCTCGTAGTACACTCGTACAACTTTATTCTTATTTAAACTTTCTTTCTATTAGGTACTTTATATTATAAAGAGTAAACTTTCTCTGCATGCATAAATAGGCTGTACAACGGTTCTCTTTCGCATCTTCATACTACTTGTCTCTATTCATTAAATTTTACAACTTTCAAAAATAACAGAAGAAATGTTTATGGGGCTTCGTCGAACATGTCGATCTATTATCTAGGTCATTGATATTATAGTATTGGGATACTAAAGTACTAACGTCTAACAAAAGTTTTAGCCTAGTCTAGAGTCTAGATAAGTAGTTCTTAGATATCTATTTTACGACTATGATTATCGTAGTGTACCTGGAGTAAAGTATAATATGTACATTACATATACGCACAACGCTATATCTGTTGAGTACATACATACACTGATACCTAATATTAAAATAATAGGCAGTATGTCATTATGTCAGGCATGAACACTTGATTGAAACTGGTAAGATTATTTATGAACGTCTTTAATGGAGAGCGTAAAAACTAAAACCCTCTTATGGGCACGAGCGGAAGATAAATTGTTACAAGGGAAATGTGTAACGCATTGTCTGTCCCACCATCTGTCCAAGGCTTTCTCTCTTGAGAAACACTAGCGAACGGAGAAATAATCATTATATCTACTATACTGAATTTAGAGTCAATGTCACTAATATCAATTTATTAAAACTGAGTCTACATTAAGAAAGTTGAATTAAATCTAATAAGCCTAGCGCAATCTTCTCCGCACTTCCTTTTTGAACATACACACTTTCTTTTAACACACACATTCCTGAGGCTTTATTGAATTCGTAGGAAATTGTAGTACAGGGAACTTGACACTCATCTTGTCATGATATCCTCCCAGGCCGTGTTCACGACTTTTTCATATAAAATTATGTGAAAGGATGATTAATATTAAATTATGAATCATACTACGAACAACGAGTTACACCATTATCACTACCACCATTGGGTAGATAACTGATACAGCATTACAGCTAGACGTTCTAGGTTCCAACCAAGTTCCAACTTTATTTGATACCTATCGTTTAATCGTACCATTCTAAACGTACCTATATCCACCTATATCCAACATTACTTCTCCAAAGGGAAACACATCCAAAATACTTAGATTTGGAACTACTAGACAGTAGAACATGAATTTCATTTCCTTATTAAAGTAAGCCAATTCTGTCAAGACTATCCTATCCTATGCAGAATAACCATATGCAACGCAAACGCAGCCTTACGAGGAAAGTGGAAAAGGAAAGAGCTCCGATGGTCATTACAATCAAAAATCAAAACCATGTACAGTAGTAACGAATGCCCATCGGTGAAATAAGAATTTAGTATGATCATGGTACTAGAAGTAATAATTATTTCCAATCTTATTATACTGATGCCTACAACACTACATGTAAGTATAATAGTTAATATTAAATTAATGCACATTCTAAGGATAATAAGGAAATAAGGTAAATTATATAGGTATGTACGTGAATTCATTTTTATTTCATTAGCCATTATTACTACCAGCAAAAGACAAGGTAAAGGTAAAATACGTAAGGAAAACAATACGATTGATATTCCTATAAATATTTACGTTGCGACTACGAGAGAACCGAAGCCAAGCCAAAGACATTATTATAATGCAGCAAATAGAGTTGAAAAGAGCCGATTTTGGTTCAAGGAGCATTGTGAGAGATTATCACCAAAACATTATTGACGCATTTATCACTCGAATGACGACATTACTGTTATGTAGACTTTCAGACTGTACACTATACAACTTTATACAAGTAAAAGATCAAACGAAAATGTTATCAACTATTACTACTTCCTTCGTGGGAGTATATGTAAACTACTATGAAACATATAATATACGTTGTAAAGTAGTAATTAATTATTAGAAATAAGTACGTACAGTGTTATCGTTACTACTTAAATATGGATTGCACCTGGATGGACTGCATCGAAGAAGCTGTATAAGAGTAGTTAGCGTGGCAAAACAGTCTATGCATTGCAGCATTATTACTGAGTCTTGTAAGCATAAGAAGAGAGGAAATAGTTTTTAGAGAATGGTGGCTGAGACGGAAGTGAAAGTACAAGAATTATACGGAGAATTATTAATATCCATTAATTTGTAGTCTTCTTTATCCTCTTCCCCAACTTTCTCAATTTACAGAAAAGCTGATTATTGTAAGACTCCAGTTTCCACGTAGAGAGTCCAAGTTGCCACTGCATTGCATATGGTAGGATTTCTGGCTAACATGCAAACACATAATATAAGTGCACATGCAGACTTATAGGGCTCCCTAAGCTATTCTAAAGCCAAAGAAACACACCAAAGTTAACAGCATTGGTACTAATAGCTCACCAGGGATTAAAGTTACTTTTGTGAATATTACATTACATCACGTAAAATCGCTTCTCTTCACCTCCAGAAATTCCTCTTCTAACCTCCCCCACTCTTCAAACAAGACTAAATTGAATTTTTGTGTCTGTTACTCAGACTTATTCTTTCCTTAACTATAAAAGCATTGGAAAACATCAAGTTCTCTATTCAGCTTTTTGCTTTCGGAATGGAATACATACTCATCAGAGCAAAGAAAAAGGGCAATAACCTAATGCAGTGTTACTATTAGGAACTTCTACGGCACCTTAAGCATAACTCACAGCTCAAGCTCTCCATTTCATTAGCATGCAAGCACTCATTGTGCTAAACGAACGGAGAAATTGGCAAGTCTTTTTTAACGCTCTCAATTCATTTCAAGTGTTATGTGTTATGAGGGAAGGATAGTCTTTCCAGACCACTTTACATTGCTCTTCCTCCGACCACAGAGAACCCCATTCACCATTCATTGCCTTTTTGTCCATAAAACATTGAGCCATTAGTTATAATACTCATTACATTACATTACAATACTTCTAAGATGTCCTTTTCCGTCTACACTCTTCCCGTCTCAATACGCCCAACTCCCTATTAATATTCTGCACTTACACGCGTGTACTCATAAAAACTATACACTCTCCTCATAACTACTTATATATAGGTACACAGGCTGCGGCTGCACTGAATGGCTAACCAAGTATTGTCACTTTAAACAATTTCAATTTATCTTTTCTAAATACCAACTCTATTTTTTTCCAGTCCTGAACTAAGCTGTATACTACTTACAGCATCAACATTAACTTGGCCTGAAAAGCATCTTAATAAAAAAAGTCTTATAGCTTCCCTTTCTCCCTCCTCAATACAGAATTCAATGAAAAAAGGCTAGATCATAAATCCCAACTTCAGCCCACACCTAACGAATCCCCTTTCCTTTTGACTTGACACAACTCTTTTCTTCCTGAAACATATTGCGTGGTGCTACACACTACATGGTGTGCTATTACAAGGAGCAACCAACAGAATGCAATTTACTTCCATCCTTACCGACAACAGAAGACAACAGTAACACACAGCAAAAAGGAAAGTAGAAATTATGGTCTAATCTAAAATCTAAACTCTAAACACAACAGTAAACTATATATATGTTCTACGCAATGTAAGTAATAAATGGAAGAAATGTCTGTAAGACACTATTTCACGGTAGCTAACTTAATCACCAAACTTTCTCCAAGGAGCAAAACCTTTATTTTATCCCTCTCTATGTTTAGACAGCACAAAACTGCGAAAAGTCAAGGGGAAGCCAATATAAGAGTCAAAGTAGCTTAACATTATCATATATGGAAGAGTTCAGATGTAGACGCGCCACTACCGAAACAAAATAAAATGATATAAATGAGTTCCTGCTGATGTGATTCTTTCCTTCCTTTCACCAAATGCCATCTACTACAAGTCCTCCCCGAAAAATTGAATTCAGCAGTCGGAGCAGAAGCAAATAGAACTTCATTAAAATTAAGGTCGTTTATAACTCGACCGCCTTTATAAGATTAGACGTTTCCCTTCCTGTGTAAATTAGCTAATTAGAATTATCTATCTACTTCATTAATTGCATAAACTAAGGGACAATTACTGCGTGTTTATCATAATTGATTTTCCTTTATTTACATAAACCCATGCATTTCAATAAATCCCTTAAGCTAAGTTGATAACCATTTTCACGCATCACAAATTGCTTCATTTTCATTTTCCCATGGTAAGTTAAACACATACAAATGTGACTAAAAATTGGAAGATTGAAAAAGGATCAAATCAGACTACTTTTTGTTAGCTGCTAAAAGTGCGTGGTGAGATTTTTGTAATTACTATTTTCTCTCTTGAAGTTTATCAAGACCACAGAAACCATCATGTGCACCATTGTAATTGCAACGCAACAAAACAAAGTAATTTCATTCCATGCGAACATTCCATTGGAAGTGGTATGAACATCCAAGAACACAAGAAAGGAATAAAATGACTTTCACTCAAGATAAACGATTCGACTGACAATGAGTACATTCGCTAAATAAAGTGGAAATAGTAGTGGAATACCTACAAATACAAGTAGACTCCTTATGCCATATATGGCAAAGGAATATTCAGGCCAGGTTATTTTGAGAACACTTCTTACAATTACAACATAGACAGACTCGTACATTCGACCAGATACATCTCTGCGTCTGCACTATACTTCATCCTACAAAGTAAACTCTTTGTAAATTTCAAGGGAATAAGTACTGAATAAATGGTAAATGAAGCATAGTCGTAAGTCGTTTTATTTCAAGTTGTATCAGTCTACGTAGAACTACATAAGAATAAACTAAGCAAACTACGTAGATACACTTTTGGTAGGCTGAAATATCCTCTCTTCTTATGCCCCAAGAGTAAGCGTATTGTTATAATATGACTTCAACTCAAAGTAAAAGTAAACATATAACTATAAGGACGAGTTCATTGTATTCAGTGCTACAATATATAGGCACTTACTATTGACACTTCAGTTCCTTATAAATTGGATCTGACTAACTGAAATGAGAAATGACTAAAACTTACCTACTAGAGCACACAGTAGCACTAACACTAAAAATGGAATGTACTACGGATGAAGTGTGAAAGTAAAGTTCCTTTCCTAACAAAAGTATTTTGAGCTATGCTCACTCACAGAGATGAAGTGAAGAGTCAAGAAAAGCAAAATACTGTATACGCAAATAATTTTCTTTCTTTCTTTGCCCTATTTATCAAGGTATTTGCACTTATCCTTCACATTTCATTTCTAAGCCGAAATTTTAAATACAGTTTAGATAGTCAGCATTCATAATGCTTTCTCAGACATTATATTTATTGCGCATGAAACTTTCACCAATCTTTTAGCAGTACTTTCATCAGAATGTTTACCATTACATAAGTTTTGGTGTGGTGAAAGTTGGTGATACGGAATTAGCATATGAACGGAGAAAGTACAATGCATGGTGACTATGGCTTTACATACTGTACAACGACATACAAATATGAACAATCTATAATATTACCGTTTTAGTAAATCACATGAAACAGAAAGTTCCAAATATTAAGACTCATAGTAGTTCATATTTAACTAGTGCATGTGTAACTGCAAACGATTTGTATTTTAATAACAATTATAATTATCTGCGATTTACCTACAGGGTAAAATATAAAATGAATTTGAACAAATCCCTATAATAGGCACTAAATCTCCTTCTACCCTCGAAGAAACCTTGTAAAAATAAAAGTAAGGAGATTATAGCAAAAAAGGCTTTTAGTAATTTTGTAAGTTGAGACTAGAATAGAAAGATGAATACGGACTAAATTACTAAATACTAACTGCTCTCTCCGCATTGTTTAAATTACAGTTGGTTCAAATTCAAATGGTAAAGGAAGGATGTAGGAAAAATGTTAGAGGAAACTCTCTCCGACATTTATCTCAGTCATTACCCCTCCCTACTCCATAAGGAGTCCAACAAACCCAAATCTTTCATTTCGTAAGTTGTAAGTTGTAAGCCATGGCCGTGATTTTTCGCCAAAGAACACAATCCTTTCCGCCTTTCAGAAAATTTGGTTGAGTCTTGAGTCCAGTAAGAGTAAGGTCAAGAGTCAATCCCAGGAAATTGCTGCATTTTAGCTCAACTTAAATATTTCTAGTATGCATGGATGTGCATATGATGTCAGAATCAGACAAAAGTAGGAGAATGAATGTATGCATGTCTGTAGTAGTAATAGGTAAAATAAAACGCTTTTTTATTTCAATCTCTTGCGTATTAGAGTGTATGCATGTGCACTCAAGCTCATCATATAGAATATCTCCTTTTACAATGAATTTCGTAGAAAAGAATAGCATGTAAAAATGCATATGGTTAGTCATGCTCAGCAACACATAAAATGAAATAAGTATAGGTAATGGAATAAAACAGAGATTTCCCCATTATTACATGGGCAATGGCAACTGGGGAAGACGGGAGTCAAACATTATAGAAGATACTTGCAAAGTGCAAAAGTCTATCTTTATGAACATGGCTCCTGTAGCTTTTCGGTTAATAACGCTACATCCTCTTCCTTAGCGGATAATATTATTCTATCTATATCCCTATACACTTACAGTTCTGAACATTAAATGTCTCCATTGTGAATTGTATTTCTGATACACAATGAACAAGATGAATTGCTCTCTTTCTACACGTCCTTTCCATCCTCCAACTACAATACAAAGTAGCATACGCTACTCAAACCAACAGTTACTTTCTTTGTAGTTTACTTCTCATCTCCTCTTCCTTACTCCTTATACATATAATATGTATGTGTTATATTACATATATGTTATATAATAGCTGATACATATATATTCCGTACAAACTTGGTCGGGAATTGCGTAACTTTTCTTTAAAAATGCCTGTGCTGCCTACTGCCGTACTGCCTACTCTCCATACAGAATTTAAGATTAGTTTGTGTCTTCAAGTTTTTTCCTATGTCAAGTACAGTCCAGCTTACCACCATCAGCTCACTTTCTTCCTTTTTGTCTTCTAAAAGTTTGTCGTCAAAAGTTCTTACAAAAATCTGTAAAAAGTCACGTAGAAACGTGCTCGGCCTTGCAGTTGTATAACGAAACGAAACAACTTTTGCCCTGCTTAATGATTACTCTCGTTTTTCTCTGGATTTGAATTACATCTTTTTAATTCCATTGCTCAAACCGCAAAAATTAATACACAGGAATCCAAACAGTCTACACCAAAATATAGGGCATGTGCTTTTAGCATTTTCCAGCCTTCTTTCGACATGTCGAATTAATTAAAACTCAAAAAATTATTTAAGAAATTAAATCCTTCTGATCTTTTAAGCACAATAACCACATGCACAAGCATATGTGAAGACTTAAGAAAGAAAATCATTCATATTTAGGGATTTAAATTACAAACCTAGGTACATAAGTAACTTATGCAAGTACTTTCATTTCAGTATACCTAGATACATAATAATGCACGAAAAATAATAGAAAAACACGATTATACTTTATAAGTAGTCACTATTAAGTTTCTCCTGCTCAGTACTCAGCCATATACGACTCTTATCTCATTATCTCACACTCCATAGAGTTCAGCATTATCTTTTTAGGGATGCACTAGAGAAACATGAGTACAATAATCCTACAATAGCCTATTACTAAAACAAATGAAAGGACCAAGCAAACATACTAAATACATTTAATACAAAATACATACATACATACAAACAATTTCCGTTAGCCTTGTATTTACCAAACTCTTATCAGCAGTACAATATTATACATTCTTACACTACATTATTATGTATTAGTGTAAATAGATTGTTTGTCAGGTTGTTGCCCTGTTCTGTTGTACTACATTACAAACAGCACGGCCTACAGATACCATCGCCATCACATCGCATCAATGTAAAAAACACGTACCATAATATTCATGCCTAAGTATTTTTGTTGAGTGAGCTATTCATACAATTAACATATATTTACAATACGTTAACCTCCCTTTTTGTCGTTACTATGTTCCACATACACACAAATGGGGAGACGGACGGAGACGTTGTTGATATCTCTTATCAGTTATTCAAGCCGTAGTAATAGCTTACAGCTCAGACCTCACGTTCGGCATTCATGCTGTATTCTGTCATAGTCATGTACTAAAACTGATGGATAATGCTTAACACACTTGTGTAAGAGCAATCTTTCATTTTTCTGCACTGGTAGTAGTAAAATTCATAATAATAATGGAGTTAATGGAGTAATAAATCAACCCATATTCACGCAAACCATGCACCTTACATATATCACAATAATCATCACAACTGCTATGAGGATAATGAGGAATGTAAATAGCTAAATGCGAAATTTAACTTTTCTATCAATTATTATAGACAGGTATTTACATAGGATATCTCAACTTACTCTAAATTATGATCGGTTTATTGATACACTCTTCCTCCATACGAATATCTAAGTATGGCGATGAGATGACCTAGATTTACTTGTAAAACAAAATCCTACAATCCCATCAATGCACTCATGTAACAGGAGTAACATCACAAAATGGAAACTAAGTACAAATAATTTGAGAACATTATTATGGTCTGTAGTTTTCGTATTAAAAGTATATTAACCAATCTACCTATACTATAAGCAAAGTGCAAAATTATTTCATTGGTTATTTTAGCAGACGCATTCACGCATTACGTTTATGAGGATAACATTTTTGTTGCTGCAAATCCTTCACAGGTGATTAATATTAGTATTGTAATAAAAAATTCAACTATCGATATATAAAAGATTAGTATAGTATATGGTAGATTACAGATACAGACAGACATAATATACTGTACCCAAGCCCGGAGATTGCAAAAACTTCGCTGCAGATATAAATCACTATCTATTAATAGCAATAATAATGCTAATACTTATAATCTTTGTAGCCTCCAGCCTCCACAATAGATAACCGGGGACGGGGGATCTATGAATTATAGAGTAGTGAGCTAGTGAGCAGAATCCTGTCCCCATTATTGCCAATGCCGGAAAACCCTCCCTACTACTGTTTACTGACTGCAAAGAGAAACAACTTTCTACCCGACATATGAGATATTTATCAAATCAAAATTTATTTGTTGATCAAGATTTTATCGCGATAAAAGGAAACAAACGATTACTGGAGTACCAGACGCCAGACATCATCCTTAATAAACATCCATATGTATTAGACTTATTTAATTATACCAATAACAAACAACTCGCATCAAAATAGTCATTCATAAGAGTGTTATACTTCGGTCAGACTAAAATGCCCCATCCGCACCACCCGCCCCACCCCAAAAAACCTAACCTAAACTGATGGGTGGGGCGGATGGGGTCTTTTAGTCTGGCCGTGTTATACTTATATTATATTGTACACTCTGGCTGCGTATTTTATACTGATTTTTATGAGACTTGAATTTTTTTAAATATCGATTAAAAATTTGTGAAAACGGAAAATATATTTCTTAAGCATGAAGGTGGTACTTAAACTTGAGAAACAATCACATTGTAGTTATTGTTGGTCTGTACTGTACTTTGTGCAGTACTGCCCAGTCAATGGTTGGAATTGGGCATGGGAAAGACTCTTTTTGAGCGACAAGATGACAAGACACAAAGGTAGAACAAAAGGGTACATACAACATACATACTACATACAAGTCAGAAGTCAAGCCTAAGGTCAGTAATATATATTTTACATGCGGACATTATCTTTTATGTCAGTGAAAATGATAATGAGAATGAGAACATGGATTTTCGAGCCTTAAGGCAAGGCTCGCTGTCACCCACTAACTGACACAACTACAGTACAGCGCAATATACATTTCACAAGTCATCTGCATCCACGTACACTTTTCTGTGAGTAGTCTTCTAGACTAGACTACTTCCGTTAATTCATCATTCATTCTTCATTCCATCTAACATCTTAACTTTATTTCGCTGGAGGCTTCTTCCTTCCTCTAGTCCTTTTTATCTCATTTTGTTCCATTCTTAATTTCCTTCTTTGACTTGAGCTACATTATTATATCTTCTTATCGTATGTCAGCTATGACTTTGTACAAGCAATAGCAACTCACTCCGAGAGACATGAACACATTTATTATGCGATAGGGTGGCTTTTAAAAGTCATTTAACAATACACGATGTTAAATCAAAATCCTACGAAAAAGTTATATTCTCCAGCATATGCTGACATGCACAAGACATGTACTGTGCTTGCTGTGTCATTACACACTGTCCATGCACTATCTATTTCAGAAGAAATAATAAGATTCTCCCTATGCATGAATTGACGACAACTTTTGAGTTGTTTTCTTCCTTTTAAGTTAAATAGTTTACATGTAGATTTAGTTCACTGCACTGGTTGCTTATACTATAGCCTTGCTATAGCCTACAGACTTCTATCGTCGCTCTTGTTCAAAATCAGATGAGTCATGGTCATGATACCAGATTTAAATGTACAGAAAAGTAGTACCAATACGCGAATTGAAAAAAGTGTAGCTTCGTTTACAGATTTATGCACAATAATGTGCTTAACATTGGGCAGCCAATTAGAGTGGAATTTGTGTAACAACCAATTCGAAAATCGCAATTATGAAGGACAGTTAAATTAAATTACTTATTATCATTAGTACTAATTGTAAATGGAATTATGTAATAAGATGCTGATTATTGATTAAGGGGGAAGGACAACTTCATTTTGGGTTATTTTCCAGTTTCGTTGATGTAGAATGGCGCAATCGTACAGTACCTACACGTACAAGTACTCAGTCAGAAGCAATACGCGTGAGAATCTGAAAGTATTTTCTTCTATCGAAAAGGTCATAAATTGTTTCTGTTAGCTGTACTGTGAAGAAAATGCTGGGAGCAGGAGCCAAAGAGGCAAGTCAACCGGTGTACGCCTTGTCTTGTGGTGAAATGAAAAATAGCGTACGGAATAGCACGCAGAGCAGCGACAACAGTCTGCCTGCCCAAATGCAAAGCGGCGGCACATCCTACAGATCCTGAATGTACTAAATAGAGACGACTACTAGTATACGCAATGCATAAAGGAATAGTTTACCCAAAGCAAAGTCCAGTTCTCATTTCCAAAAATGAAGAAAAAGAGTTCTTGCTGAAAGAGACAAGAGCAAAAGAAGAAACTAGAAAAGGCCAAATCTGACTTGAGTAGAGTCGTAAATAGAAATAAATGTATGGTTCTGTTGGCGTTGGCTGGCACTATCCTCTAGCTGATACTACTAATGTACCTGAATTTGTATGTAGTGGTACTAACACATATATTATTATATATTTTGTAGGAATCTGTACTAACCATAGCTTAATATAGTTCCTAATGTTCCCGTATTCTACACTAGACTGGGTACACGCAGCAATGTAATATCTTTTTATATGACAAGCAAAAGGATTCCCACTCTAGAGCAAGTACCAAACGTGAGCGAGAGAGAGAATATCAGCCAAGCTACTGCATGCATAACAAAGTATATATTATTATGCTTTCAGCCAATGGAGTTTCCTCCATATTTTTCCTATTCGGACAATCCGATTTTACTAGTCCACATTTTCCGAAAATAGGTGCTTTACCCCAAGTTATTCAGTAAGGCACAGGTTGTTATTTGTTATGTATGTAGAGTAGACATACGACATAGTACGTACAAGTGACAAAGAGATTTGGAAATGTACAAAGGATTACATACAAGTGCAAGCAAGCTGTCCTCAAGCTCAAGTAAATGGAATTGGAGCGAAAAGGATGCCAATTGCCAACCCGGAAAAAGTGAACCAGTGTTATGCACACAAAGCGTGAGAAAGACAATATGGAGAAAGCAGGAACTCAAGAGAAAAGAACTGAAATGAGAAATTGATGGGGACTTTTATCTGTCAGTTTGTTTCCCTTCTGCGGACGATCGTCATTTTGGCTTTATTTTACTCTGTCACTCACCGAATGTATTTTATTGACTGTGACTATACTATAAATGTATGCATACCTCCTCCTTTCCTTACATAAGTATCTTCCGAAAACTTTTTCTCCTCAAATATACGTCACGGAAAGATTCAGCATATACATACGCACTACATGCTACATGGTTTACTTTCACTTCTTGCGGAAACCGACGTCCACAGTATCTACCTTTCTCCTGTTACAGTTCTGTCACTTTAAACGGAAGCATTTTTCCTTTATCCTTTCTCTCAACCAAATGACACACACAGATACGTAATACGTACCTACAACAATGGAGATTACGTAGTAAATGTGTACGTCAAGACGGCAATCCAAAACCATCAAAGTATACTTTATATTTTAAATTGAACATACAAGTACAAGTTACTAAAAGTAAAAGTTATAATAATTTTGCATAAAAAATTGGTAAGATATACAGGTACATACTGAATACATAATTATTAATCAACCATTTCGGCCAAAGAAAAACATTTTAACTATTTACTCAAAAATATTAACTGAACCAGTTTTTTTTCAAGACTACCATCAATGCGAGTAAACACATTCAGTTACGTTATCAATAAGTGGTTTCACTTAGCGTTAACAATTAACAAATTAATGTTATAATTCATCGGTAACTGCCCAGAATACTTTATTAGAACTATTATGAACAATATATACATAGCTTCACCACAGAACTATTTGGTTGTAATAAAATTTTCTCTGCCGTTATCATAAATGTTGCATATTGTTTGAGGACAAGAGGGCACATTTTAAAAATGTCAACTCAGCGCCAAGAGAAGAGAAAGTATCCAAAGTACTCGCTTAAAATTGGAATGCCACCAGCTAAAGAGAAACTTTAGCTCTACTTTACTTTTGTTTCTGCATGAAGTACAGAACACGGAGATAGAAGAATGTGTCTTTCCAGGGGTGAAATTAAATTTAAGACGCAGCCATTTGTTCTCATTAAGTGGTCCATAGTCCAAACCAAACAAAGCAAATTATTTAACATTTCCTAGAATGCGCAATCAAACAGTTCTGACTATTAATCAAAAAAACAAGTATATTTACACATGTGGAAGACAGAATTTAGACAAGTGATATAAAACAAATCTAATGTTTAAAGCTCAGTCTTTAGGCTTTGGCATATAACAGCTTATCAAGTCTCTTATTCACAGACATACAAAACGTTATCAAATTACGTATTTATTATCAATTTTGATTGTCGAATCAAAAGTGGGTACTATAGACATTTAATTTCATCTCTAGCATAGCATGATAAAAACGGTTTAGTGCTCAACGAGTCAATGGGTTCACATACATATAGTAGAAGCTCAATTTTGACGTTATGACACCTTGAGTGAAAGTGTAATACTGATAAACTGTACATATATTACAACTATAGTAAACACCTTCGATAGATAAATTCACACTTTACAGTACTCAATTCTCTATATCTACAGTAGACTGGAATTCCAAAACTGAATGTATAGGAAAGTACCTAATTCCGGGTGAAATGGTTATTGGCAATGCCATTTGGATTGAGTACACCAAATAAACTGTAAAGTAAGTAGTACATATACTTTCACTCTACATCAATCGAAGTTTTACTGTAGGTATACAAGGAAAATAGGTAAGGGTACCGTACCATTTGGCCCTAACTAACTCCTCCCACCAGTCGGAATATAAATATTTGGCTCAAAGGCACTAGTTGTAATTATAAAGTGAGAGTTTCTCTATAAGTCTACCGAACCGTTAAATAATTTACATCATCCCACCTGGCACCGGCTCACCTTTAGTATACATCTCTTTCTCCATTCACTAATTGTGAGCAAACGGTATCTCTTTTAAGTTCAGAAAATTTTTAGTGCAATTTGTTGAGAAGGAGCCAATTTGTCATTCTGGAATTAGAGTTCCTAATGCACTTCATCTTGTTACTTTAGGCCTGAGCAAGTTAGCTCACCGAAGGAGTTAAGTAATAGGTACCTAAGTGCACAGTTCGACGAGTCTGCGAAGTTAGAGAGACAGTTTTACCATTTCCAGCTAGTTAGAGGAATATCGCTTTGAGCTCTGAGAACAAGGAATTTGAGGCCCTCATTAATTTCCCGGTCCCTCTCTACTAATAAAAATTGCCTGGAAGACCCGGAACTAATTAATTCTTTCAGCTACCCCTAACACCTAAAACTAAAAACCTTTCCAATCGTAGCTAACACTATTTGATAAACAGCAGAAAACTATTTCACCAGGGAGCAGACGACACTCACTTGACGCTGCTGCGCTGGATCTGGCTCCTATTATTAGATTTCCCCGTTTCCGCACACCTGGTGCCTTAATTAATTATTAAGCTTCAGCAGAACAAGAAACTATAGCATATTAGTCCAAGTATATCTCTATACAGGATCTATAGAGTTAGATTATATTTACGGCCAGCTACTGCATCTATGTATATTTACGAATTCTCATCTTTTGCCATATGGGACTTTCTCTTCTCACAGGGCAGTCCTAAATTACATTTTTATTATTGTTTGAGCCAGATGGAAATCCTTCATTGTCTACGTACGTTAACACCAGATTTGTGCACTCAACATCTTTTTCACTTTATTGAAAATACCTACAGAATCAATATTCGTAGCATTTGGCATTGATAGCATGGCTTAAGTATATCCACCNATCTTTTTCACTTTATTGAAAATACCTACAGAATCAATATTCGTAGCATTTGGCATTGATAGCATGGCTTAAGTATATCCACCGATATCATTTATTTTATTTAAAGACTGAATGGAAATTAGCATGACATACTGCTATAAAAAGTGTACTACATAATTGGATTAAACACGAATCTTTTAATTTTGTATTTAACAACTATGTATACCCAGCTAAACTGTCTTCATTGACGAGATTGTTGAATTGCTACTGTTTTCGCTAAAATATGGAAAGAATGTTAAAAATAAGGTAGCAATCTAGCAATAGAACGAAAACGCAATTCATAAATCGAAAAAAAACCCTAATACTTAACAGGATCTTACAATTTATAAAACAGCTACTAATGTTAACCATTAGGTGGAATATTCGGTATTAACTGTGTATACCGAATAGACGAGTGCTATTGTAACATAATGATAAAGACTGTACTAGTACAGTATATAGGTATGCTTTATTTTATACATTATTGTAATTCTAGATAATAATATGCCCTGAAGTACAAGACAAATATTTTGATACTTAAAATGAGTACGACAAAGACAATTGTTTAATAGTGTGATGGGTATAGATAGATCAAGAACTTTCACAACGTGCCGGCGGTGGCACGGACACGACAGACATACCTTCTTTGGTAGTTATGTTTACACTGGTCCTTCCGATATTTGTTTCTCACAGCCAATTTCTAAGCACCGAATAATTTTACTATAAACACAGCCAACTTGGAACAAAGTAAGAAAAATTGGAGAAGTCAACACAGAGGTTGGCTCAGAAGTCAAAGTTGCAGAATAATCTCAAACTGCTTGTCTTCCACAATACTACAAAATTGGTGTTGTATCTGTATTGGTTTTTGGTTCTAAATCCAGCGGTCTATCGGTCAAGTCACAGCATTATGATAACCACAAGTAGCAGTAGGGTCAGCAAGAGTGAACTGAACTGTCTCTGAGAATTCCCATGACAGTGGGACAATTTTAAAAGCAGGAAAACTCAGTCGTGAACAAGATTGAAGGAAGATGTGATGTGACTTATATACATAGGAAGACAACCGACGAGTTCAAGAGTCCGCCTTCGACTGAAACTGAAGTGTGCTATGGCAGAGGGGCCAGAAAGCGTGTTAAGAGAAAGCTAGAGGTTGCAATAGAAGAACGCAGAGTTCTGGTACTAAACCCTTGCTCTTTCTGTCTGCCTTACTTTGCTTTCTCTGCACTCTCCTCTCACTCCGTAATAATACTACAGAAATCTGAAACCCAGAACATAACGAAAGTTCTTTCCATTTATACTTTCAGAGTACACAATCCGAGTTTATTCGAATAGGATGCCTTTCTTTTCTGTTTGATGTGATCGGACAACAACAGAGGAATCCATCCAATCTCATTTCTGATTTCATCAACAAACAAATCCAAGGTTCTCTTTTCTATCCTATCCACTGAGATAGATATCTTTACCTGACTATACCAACTACCAACCCACCAGCATTCCACTTTCTTTTTTAGTATAGCTCAACCAATGCATTATAATTTCAATTTATCCTGCTCTGTTTTATTTTTGAAATATCCATCTTCTTTGTTTCCCATTTAATGGATGACCTCTATCTTCTCTTTTATATGCATATTATTGATGTATAAGATCGAAGAACGGAAATCGCCTCAACTCAAGTCACTCATGTGTCAACCACAGGGTTTTCTATTTATTTAATCTACTGCGCTATGTCATCTTTTTGACAGATAAGAAAACATCTTTAGGCAAGCCTTTATCCTTCAGCAAAATCATTTCCAATCCTTCTTTCCAGCGAAAATTCCATTTACATGCATACACACAATTTTATGATGGTGGAGGTGGACGCTAAACCTATGAAATAAGTATCTACTATAAGTACTACAATATTGATCATTCATTTACTCCTTCTAAATTTCAACCTAGTATTTCCATTGTATCAAGTGCTAATGGTATTACTTTATTTTACAAGATAAGCAATCGAAACTTGCAATCAATTTCACTTTTACAGATAATCCGCAATTTACTTACATTACAGCAGCGGTATATTATGCAAAAAGAACAAAATTAATTAAGCTTCACTTTTCCAGATTAAATCAAAATGATCATGCACATTTATTATTAGTAGTGTCTCCTTTCTTTTTCTCAACCTGCAACATTCTTATTTCCTACATTATGTTGTACGGTTCGATTGCAAAAAACTAGTTTCAGGCAGGATCATGACAAATTAAAGACGCAGGGGTTACAATATAACGATAAAAATGAATATCTGGAAAAATATCTGAAAATCTAATACAGGTAGGTATTGTTTTTCATTTGATGTTTTTTATACTTGTTTCCTATAATATTATTTGTTGGGTCTGTCTTGTGATACTTGAATCACTGCTGTTTTTCAGTAGGAATGTGTTATGCTCAGAAGAAACGTTATAATTTTTTTGGTATTCCTGGCTTCCCCTTTCAAAAATCAATCAACGCAAACCAAAACCACATTTGCACCATTACAAGTAGTACAGTCAACAAGTCAACGCATATTACGATTGCTCTCGTTAGTTTGGTAGTACAACATGTAATTTGGGGACTATAATAACACACTAGCTTTAAACTTCGCATATCATAACTTAACTTAATAATCTTCATAACAAAATGCCATACAATTAGATGTTAAGGTGTCACAATCACAGTAGCCACAATGTACCAAATACGCCTTTTCGCTTAAAATAGAGGGATAAATACAAACACGGCTGCATGGTAATTTAACAGCAATAGTAATATTACATGAAACTTTGAAACTATTGTGTGTGTATGTGTATGTGTATGATGTGGATCTGGATATCTATGATATATCAAAGTTATACGCGACAGACATGCAACAAAATGTGTAATGTATGAATGGCTACCAGGAACGTACGTCTTGTACGTGTTCAGCCTCCCTTCGTTTCAATTTCTATTCTCCGCAATTACATTACATTTGAAATACAAATATCCACCAACATGAGAAAAACGGAATATACAGCTTTCAAGAATATCTAAAATCTCTACGTCTCTAGAATGAATGAATGTAGCCAAGAGGGAGGGAATTGAAGCGAGCGATTGAGGCGTGCAACACAGTCGAAATGAATACAACAAATAGAGATCCAACTATTCTCTACATTGTTATTGTTATATATTGCTGTTATATATTGGTACACTTTACACACCAACAACAACAACATGTACTATATCAATCTACCTATGTATAGACGAGACAAACCCCAGTACTTTTAATATGACAGAAAATAGTAAGTAGATCTAATCCAAAAGGGATTTCCACAGAGAAAGCACATCCTGCATTCAATTCTTTGACCACCACAATGCATCTAGAATAATAAATAGAGAAAGTCTTCGAACCCAGAATGAAAATGCACCTTTGATACTACTCAGAATTGAAGCATGGTTCTCTCAATGAAATAATAAATTTTCCTTGGAGCTGCATTCAATTTACATGGATTTCAAAAGGAGAAAACTACTAGATTTGATTGATCAGTTTATTAGATTTTATCATCTGTGTAGTGAACATGATAATCACTATTACCCATAGCGAAAGACATAAAATGATAAAGCGTAATTTTAGGACATAACAAGTAGCGAAAAGATAACTCGCATGAAATAGAAAATCTGAATTTGAGAAAATACGACTGCATGAAAGGAAAGTTGCAAGTATCTGCCTGACTTTCCCAACACTTTCAATAACGCCACCTTACTGCCCGGCTAGAAATGATACCCTAAAAAGATAACTGAACTTGTGTCTGTTCAGTCTGTATATCAACGAAAGGTTGCGTACTAGTACTAATCCAATTGGCTATATCACAGGATTTCAGCTTATGGAAATCGTCAGAGAAAGTCAGAGAAAGTGAGAGAGAGCCAAATATACAAACCTATGATTTGGTTTTTGATTTGATACATCGATATAAAAAAGGTTTAACGCTTTTACACGATCAATTAGACGTACTATTACTAATTATCATCAGAAATCATGATCTTGATAAACAATTATTATAAATATGAATGATGTCATCTATACGTGAGAAATATAAAAAGGTATATTAGGAAGGGGTATACTAAGAATAAGCAATATGACTCTGCAAACAGATTTCTTTTGAATTGTGTAAGTTGTAAATGCACGGAAAATAACATCAGTAACATCATCATCATCGCAAATAACATAAACCTAGTTTATGTAAGAATGATCTGTTTTAGGTGTCCTTGTACATGGAAGCAAAGAAAATCGTTGAATAAAAGGCACGTAAATCATATATCATAACCATACCACATAGGACTAGGATATGATCATCTAATTTATTTAACGCTTGTTTTTCCCAATGCTCAGTAATCCTTTACTTCAATAAATACTTAATACCTAGCATTTTATTATTCAGTTTTCTTTCAATAATTGGTTTTATTTTGGAAGCAAGAGGTGAGACTCGGGCAAAGAAAAGGAAGGTGAAAATTCGTTAGGGGATTGCCAAAACTAACTTCGTTGTTCACTCTTCCCTTACTTATCTTAAAAAAGAAAATGCAATTTTGCTTACCGAGGAGTGCCTGAAAAAGCCTGGACTTGAAGATGCGTATCACACGCTCAATAGCTAACCGAAGTTGCTTGTCCTGAGGTCTGGTCAATTTTGAATGGTAATCCTCAAGTAGTTCAAGTGCTCGATGGGCCTCTGAAAATGAAATCAAGTAAAATCAAATTCTCTTCTTGAAATGCTGTTAGTTTGTACTTCTCACAAATAAGACGACAACCTTTGACATTTGCGACTATCTACTTCGTTATTCATGCTACATCTAATTTTTGCGCAATATTTATTTAAAAATCAATTTAGCTGTCTTTCTTTCAGTTAATTTCTTGAAATGTGAAATACTAAAGTGTATATCTGAAGGGATTCAAAAAGTCATTGAAGAACAACTGAAGTAGTAACAAGTATTTATTCATAGTAGGGAGAAAAAAAATCATTATTTGGTTATAATACACTTAAACGTGTTTAAACTAACAAGAAATGCTAATTACATACGTTGTCAGAGTAGGGACAATTCTATATTTAGACATTTAGCTACTGAAAATTGGAGGAAGCAAGCAAGGAAAACGTTTTAAAGATGCTGAAGTAAGCAGCAGCTGAAATAATCTTGACAAATGTTTATTTTTTCGTTACATCTTTATCTGATAAACAAAAGTTCTGCATACCTAATGCCTAATAATACCTTTTTTCATTTTTCCGATGATTTTTACTTTTGCCCTTGGCAGGTGTGGCATACATACATAATATAACAATATAGTTCATTTCCTGTGCATACTGCGGCACAGATCGATTTATACATGTCTAAACATTTATGCAAACTTTTAAAGTTCGTTTGATGATAAATGTCGTAAACATAATAAATACTGACCTCAAAGATATGCGCCAAACAAGCCTTTACCTAGTGAGTAGTTTGCTATACAACAAATACTGGATTTATTTTTTTCTTAGTTATTTATTTGCCTGTTTTGAACACGATAACCTTTACAGATTACATGTAGTTTTACGACATTTTTGACATTTCAATTTTTACATGTATCTACAAATTACCAAACTGAAAATTTTCTACTGCTAAATTGCTAAGGGATAAATTGGTGATGTCTACATGCTACTATACTTTGTGCTTTCTTGGCCATATCTTGCACACCTTATTGCCAAATTGTTTAGTTTACCTCAATTTTAGTGCCATCCTTATTTATAAATTTTCGTGTGACTGATGTATGCACTTGTAAGGTTTTTATTTCATTATATTGCATTACTTGCGAAGCGGAAAGGCAAAAAAATATTCCACATTAAAACAAGACAATTAGAAATTTAGAAACCATAAATTGTGTGTACGCAAGTCTCATGCTTTCAAAAATAAGTCATGTGCAACGTCTACACTGACTGTCTGACTTCGGAAAAGTAGTAACAGTGACACATCACACATTTTGTAACTGTTTTTAAAGCGTCAATTGTTATCGTATCGTAACAAACTATATAGGGTACTCATTGGACATGTGAAAACTTCTTTAATTGGAAAAGATAATTATTGGAATTTTTTTAGTTAATAGTCTTAAGTAAATAATAACTAATGAACAATTTTAAATCTTAATAACTTACAACATACAGCTTTCTATAAAATATAGGCTCAGGTACCAAATATTAAGAGACTGGTACAAGTATTTAAGGAAGCCGCTTTCTCTTTGGTGAAAGTTGTAAATGATACTACTGTGTTGTAAGGGAAAACAACTTTCTCTTATACGTTATGGTTATATCACCGTGGATCTTACTCTCTAAACATATTTATTTTTAGTAAAGCAGATAATGCCAACGAGGTGCTAACGGATACTTCCTTGCACTGTAATTTCCAACTAGCGTATTTTCCTTTGAGAACTAACAACTATGTATAGCGATCTACTTACCTTGCTTTCGCACAGGCATCCTTATCTCCGGGAACTTCGTGGCGACGGTTTTATACAACTTACTTCTTCAAATGACAAAAAATTACACCTTCGGTGTATGGCGGTTGGTTTTCCGTTTAATATACGTCAACGAAATTTTGTACCCTCCAATGGTGTGTTAAGTTGGAATGTTTTAGTTGTCTTAATGAATTTGCCCTAAAAATCGAAGCTCAAAACTAATTCACAACCAATGAGCAATTGATATCACTATTTATAGTAGTATTTAGTAACTTAATTTTTTATATTGAAGTGAAGTTACAGAATTCAAGATAGTTTGAGCTTCTATTAGGGGGTTTTCTACAGTTAGACGAAACAAATCCAATAATAAAAAGATATACAGTTATCAGCAACAGTTGAGAATGAATACATTGGTATAATACAATAATTAATTAGTCAATTATTAAACGATTAACGAAATCTATGCTTCGATTATCTAAGTATATCCAAGTTGATTTATAAATATCTTTCCATAGGATATCTTTCTTGCCTTCTATTATAACGAAATATTAAAGATTGGGTGTATCGGTAAAGACATTATCACTGTATTGAATGTATTGTACTACTGAGGCAGAGCATTACGGATGACGACTGCACAATCCAACAATATCACATACCATCTGCTGATTTGTAGTCTGAACTGAACCTGCAAACAAAAAATCGTCCATATTTATAAAATGCAGAATTAGAAACTACAAGATCAAATACATAAATATTTACACTTTTATTAACGATTTTCTTTTTTAAACCAAAGAGTTCACTAGTGATTCAAATGCATGTAACTAACTAAAATGCTATTTTAGAACACAAATAATAATTATGAATCATATTACTACCACAGGGATTATATAGTGGATCATGAATCAGCAGGCCTCATACTCCTGAAGTATACATAACATATACGGTGACTGTTTTACTTTCTCTTACTTACTACAGCATGTCACTGCAAAGTTTGCACATAACTTTCTCCAGCACATACTTTATTCCAGTAAGCCACACAAGAATTTTTCTTGACCAGTATCATAAAGGGAAAATTTGTCACTTTCTGACTAGCATATTTTCCTATAAAGTCATACTAAGACTTGGAAGTAATCAGCACTTGCCTATATACAAGTATACTATAAATACTACTTAGTTTTTAATTTTTCCTGATAAAATTAGGATTATTATTAAAATGACCTATTAACAAAAACAATCAATATACAGCTCAACTCAAAGAATAAACTACCCAGCGCAACCCGCAGCTTGGAGAAGCGAACAGAAATGAATAAATGTATGTAATAATGTTCTACATTTAGTACTTCCTGGACTGGACATTTGGTACTGGTAGTCAGATATGGATACATATATACTTAGCATATATTACAACAATTCTCTTCACTTTAGACGGTCAGTGAAATAGAAACAGAAGTCAGGAGCCACAGTCAGAGTTCAACTAAAAGTATAGCTACTATATTAGAGTCACAGTTTATCTACTCTATCAAAATCCTCGTTCGTATATTATACATCCGCACATCCTAATCCATGTCCCTCCCATACCATCCATCCCTATACGAGTTTCTGCTGACTTCCCATCCCACCTTCAATTTGCCAACTATTTAATCTACACAGAAAAGTTGCATATAATTAAAAATCAAGTTATTTCATTTTTGTGCCTGCATAAACTGCTTACAGACAGGAATGTATAAGCTTCGTTGCACATAAATTGCATATAAACCGTAGCGTAAAATCCATCAAAAATGATTAATAAGCATATAAACCTTAGCGATCCTTAATTTCTTAATCAAATTTTTGATGATCTGATACATTGACCCTTACAGAAAATAGAAAAATACATTCTGTTGTCTTTCTTGTCATTGTGTATTTGTAATTTCAGCATTTAATAATTCTATTGTCACTAAACTACCTGAAATGTAAACTATTGGACAATTATGCGACACAAATGACTAGTCTCTCAGAGTCAACATTGCTAACTTATACATATATTTAGTATAGATTATTCTTAAAAATACATATTTTCATGTCATTGTTCCAAAAATGAAGGCTCACCTGACTGAGATTAGAATAGAATTTCCTAGAGCAGGGAATACGAGCAGATGACGTGCAGGACGATGAAGAGACAAGTCAACGTCAACTTGATGTCATATGTCATATGTGTGACTTTTGACTTGGCAGGCGACAACGACACAAAAGTCAACAACAACGGAACTTATCTGACTTACACAATGAGTGACTGAAACTGAACTGACACCAAAAGACAAGCCCTTTCCTTTACTTACATTCAACTTCAACAACAAGCAACATTCAGTATACGTACGTACCGTGTACCGTAAGTACTATACGTAAGTTTTAAACGGCATATATATTTATTAGTGTAATATAGTATAATGATATATATCTAGATATACACTTATATACCACTATTATGACCGATTAATATAAAATGTATGTAAAGGTATACGAAGCAAAGTAGTGCAGTTGTACGTGTAAACGTCTACAGGTCTGTCTGCTGTGATACTGCTCTGTTCTAATCTAATGTCAAGTCATGTGGTTAAGTACTGACGTATTATTTAAAATTTCAAACTATGTAGTAGCAAAGAGCTGAAGATCTCTCAATCTTCTAAAGTGAATTGACATCAAAAGCACGCACGTTTTCGCTTGGAAACTCGAAGATAATTTTTAGTGGAAACTTGGAAAGTGGAACTGCTATGGAACTACTTATTACATGATTTACTGTTGAATACGGATACGGATCGATTGGACAGTCTGTAAGTACCAACCTACGAAGCGTAAATATGAAATAGCGTACAACACAAAAATGTTACTCTTTGGTTTTTGTGCCGTAAGTTTATGGTGTAAGGAGTTTGAAGAGCCAATCGAAAACTAGATAATTCAGTTCAATGATACTAATACTAATTGATGGTGGGGAAAATGTTGATTAATAAAATGTGTTATATGTTTTTTACATTTAGCCCATGGAAATCTGAGGTATACTTCAGGACAGGACTAAAAACTGAAGACACAAATACAAACACAGCACTGAAAGGAAGAAAATCAAAAAAAAAGATTTACGAACGAATACTCTACGACTATGCTTTTAAGATTTGCCATTAAAGAGTTTAAGCTGCTTCTTAAACTTTAAATTTTGGCTTAACTACTCTAACAATATCCCCAACGTCGTCGCTTTCGAATGGAAATTATGAATTCTACAGTATCTGCATCTGGTATACAAAATAATGAAACTCCCCGGAGCAAATATGTTATAGATCATCCTATCCCGAAGCTAACAAAAGATGGAGACAAAATGGAGTTTTTTAACATTGTAAACCTCATAACTGAGTTACCGTATCACAAAGCGTAAGTTATAGCTAATGTATTACACTTATAAAATAATATCATGAAATCTAATAGAATTGTCCTATATTTTATTGCTATGTATGGTCTATGTAGATGGCCTTTTCAAGTAGGACTTCCTTTACTTGCAACTTCAATTGCATCCACTGCCATATATATTAATAATCACTTTCGAAAATCCCTCTTGCTTATGCATTATTTAAGATTTACTTCGTACATGGGTATGGTATTTGTACCCAGTGCTACTGGATCCTTTTTTTTCATGCAGGTATTTGCGTATATTCTAGAATTTTTTCTTCAAAGCTAGTTAAAATCGACTAACTGTTTATTGCTGTATGTAATTTTAGTTTATTTCTAGTGACATCATTCAGCAACAAACGAAGTGCGGCATTTGTCTTCAAACGAAGGCTGCTGTCCTGCAGGGAGTATCCGGAGTCCTGTATCCTTTAATATTGGCTCCTTTGGTCAGTTTTCCGGTAAGTTGGTTGTCGCGCCTTGACTAAGATTTACATTATGGCTTTCTTTCACTATGTCAGTCTAAATTCCATATACCGTATAACGCGATTCTGAACTATTGCCATTTCACGTTTACAAGGCACTTGAAAAAGTAATACATGGGATTTACTATTAGGGGTTGAACTATTAATTCAAATCTTTTCGAAAGGCATTCTCATTTACATGGAGAATGGAGAAATTACAATTTAAACGCACTGTAGTGATTTCGCCATTTCGTACTAATCCATTTCAAATGCATCAATTTACTATAGTAAACCGAATCAAATCTTTCGGAGTTATTTTTGAGTCAGACAAATGTCGCCACCAAATCTCTAATGTACAATGTACCTGGCATTATTATAATAGTATTAGCTATACCAGTAAAAAATTTAATATACCTTTGCTTGCACTAATTGTCGAAATCAATATTATATTGTTAAATCAAGCTTAATGGTTTTAGGCAGCCTATTAGTAACGTTATGTTACTGAAGAACTGAAAAACCTTCAGTTCATCCATTTAGGTACTTCCCTTTCGCGATTCTACCCTAATACCTCCCGGGTAGAAAACCTCCCCGGGTAGAAAACCTCCCTGCCCGACTACCTCCCGGTAGA
>JABASH010001410.1:0-26616 GCA_019776445.1 Tomocerus maximus | reverse complement strand
GTATTTGCCTTTTTCTTACGGAAACCACGAATTTTCAGCATTACCGACACACATTTGGTACATATGTAAAGTCATAAACTCATTTGCATATACACTTCCGTTCAAATACGCACATAATCCTTACTCCATTGTAGTCAACGAACTTCTCGACCTATTTACATAAAGATTGCTACAAATATTTTTGAAGTATAATCTCATTTTTACAAGTAATGTATCATGACATCTATGAAAATATCCATTTATTTTAGTCTCTCTAAACGTATCTGTATGTACTCTAAATGTCATCTACAATTTTTCCGTATCTGCAACTGCCTTAACAGTTGACACTGTCCCTGTACAGTATCATTTTTCAGCATGTAATACGTTAATAGTATTCTACAGACTTTACTGAGAACATTACGATACTATATTATGAAACCTGACACAAGTATAGGTTACATCACTGCATTGGGCAGGGTGCAAAACCGTACATTCTTACACACTGCTGTGTTACAAGTTACAATTGGAATTCCCTGTCCAATGATGGCAAACGGCAAGGACATAAAAGAACGAAGAGGCGACGAAACATCTTTATGCAGATATACGTCTTTAGGGACTAAGTACATATACACTTACCCAAACAACAGTTTCAAGCTACAAAGACAGCAAAGTAACAATGCAAGTAGAGTTTGGCGCATATTGTTAGTACTACTAGTGGTTTAAGACAGTCTATATTAAACGCACTATATGATATACTAAATACTAGACATAAGCAAACGTGCTTATCATGTGTTCGTTGCTACTTATCCCTCCATACAAGTTGCGTTGGACAAGTTTTGTGTGTATGCGTAGCGTATGGTAAGCAATCTCTTTTCTGTTCTGTGGTGATGTCTGTGTATTTAACTGTTTGATGTATAAAGTTTAGTTCTACACAGCATCACTCTCTGTTGAAGTCAACACATTAAACATTATGCTACATTATTTATATGTCTCATGTACGTATGCGATTGGTTTTGTACTTGTACCATTACAATTACATGTACATAGATGAGATAGGACGAGAGATCTTTCTTGCAAGTTGCCCGCTCATTTTCTCTGTACCGGCACTTTATCTAAGGAAGACTATTCCTTGAAGGCAAACAGTTGCTGTGAGTATTTCTATTTTGACTGCTACTTAATTCTTATTATTACTGGATAATGCTACACAATTCCTGCATTTGTTCTTGCTGACAGTATAACTACATATTTATAGACCTATATATGTACACTAATATATGTACAGATACTTTACATTAACAAGTTCTTGTTCCACTTTTATTTTACTTCAGTTCAATCCTTCATTCTTCAACTATTAATTCGGTACTATATACGGAATAGTCAGTGACACTAATAATACTCTGGTGCCTGTGCGTAAGTTCTCTACAGGGTCATAAGTCACAATCCCATTTGTAGACGCTGGCTAAAGCTAACCATCTTACTGCTGATTGCTAAAGTTCTTTATATACCTCGTTTTTATGAACACAGAATTTTTAACGACAGTTCAACAGAAAAGGTACACATTAAATAGACCTTTTCAGTTTGAGCTTCTATTGCTGTCTATTATATGTAAAATGCATTAGGTTCATTAAATATGTAAAGAATATATTTTATACTGTCACCTGTGTATACAGTGTATAGTGACAGTAATATGCATGCATAAGCATCACAATTATTCGTATCACAGAAAAATTACCTACATTTATATTTTACATTTTCTAAAATGTAGAGATTATATATGGGCGACAGGGGAAAAAGTGAACGCGACGTAGGCAGTTTTATTTTACTATACCCGATACCTACTAATTTGCATAGCGAGTACAAATCACGTTGTCCAGCCAAGAGCCAAATAGTACAGATATTTCATTTTATCTTTTGACTTTGAGACATCATTTTACATTTTACAGATAAAGTTCTAAAACTTTTCTCATAATTGTCTACTGTCAAGTTTCTATATACGCTATGTTCTTTATATTCAGTACGTATTATTTGTACTGGTAAATCTATTTCTTCGTCTTATCTTTAGAAATTTTATGTATACTCTGCTAAACTGCTGTGTCTGTTCTGTAGTGGTTGTTGCAAAGTGTGATTCCTTTCCGTCGGACATCGACTGCAATTTGAACTGGATGGTACGTATGAGCAACGTTTGCGAAGCCTTTCGTCATCTGCAGAATCATCCTGAATCCTACTTCTAAGTGTGCTCTGCTGTGGATGCTATCTGATTTGTATGTTACGTAACGTACACTACCGTTCTCATTCGTGTAATCTTGTGCTACCTTTCTATTTACCTTGTCTCAGACTCAGAAACTACGAACAGAAGAGACTTTTTGGATGAGATTTTCTTTTGATCAAGAACTGAAAATATACATTCCGCATAAAAGTTGAAGGTACGAAGTATAAAATTATTTCATAATAAGAAAAGTACAATGATCTTGTGGCTACGAATATTTTATTTAGCGGTTCGGTTAGTGAAAGCATATGTATAGACCCGCCACGATAAGTAAAAAAATTTACTTTGTCATGGTCATACTGATACTGCCCTGTGTAAAGTTTTTATAACTTATCGTGGCAGGTCTAATGTAGTTCATAAATATTTGAGATTTATCATTTTATCAACCCGACTTCGTGTGTTTCGGTTGCGAAGCGAAAAATCATGTTTTAGACATTGTAAACCTTGAGTTTTATTTCGTGGGTAACATTTTAATTTATTATGAAATAATGTGCAATATGCAGTGCGGGTCGCGGGTTTGATGCTGGTAATATTATTATTTGAACTAATTTCATTGTGAGCTTATTAATATTTCAGGACTCTTGCAAACCTGTGAAACAGTAACAAAAATTGTTCAGATACTAGCTGACTGACGTGCATCGGAGATTAAGTTTTTTAAAGAAAGGTGGACGAGTGACTGGTCGATAATTTAAGATAATTCACCTATTGCCAAATCATCATGGGGAGCTCTGTGAAGCCAAGGATCGGGCCGAGGTCAGTGAAGGCAAAGTGGAACAACGAGAAAACAAGAAAAGGGATCTCTAAACCAATTAATGGAACTTCGCAAAAAACTGGGATATTAGAACAATTATATTTTGTTGAAAAAATCATCAAGAAAAAATTTGAAGATGGAGTTCCAAAATATCTGATAAAATGGGATGGCTATCCAAGGTAATGTATTAGTATATTGTTATTAGGCTTTTGATTTAGTAACCCCCTTCCCATTGATTTACCTACTCTTGATCACTTTCAAACATTTTTTTATCTCAAATTTCAGCTCTGTGAACACTTGGGAACCGGCACAACACATTCCAATGGAAATGGTCAAAGATTTTGAAGATGACGTATCATACAAAACAAAGGTTCCTCTAGGCCCCATTCAGGAACTTGTTATCAATACGGATGAAAATTCGCCCAAAACAAATGGATACATTATTCGGAATGTATTTCAAGCTAATAGAAGCGAATCGGAAACGGACTACATTGAGGCAAAGGACAAAGACAATGAGATCCATACAGTAAGTATCATAGCCAAATCTGAAACTTAAGTTATGCAATCAATTTCATGTGAAAAGTTCATGTTAATTTTTGTAATTTTACAGATTCCTTTAGCAAAAAACCTACAGGATAAAATAGTGTCCCGTATTGAAACGGTAACTCGCAAGACTTTGAAAAGCAATCCCAATGGTGAACCCCGCTTGATATTCATTATGCGGTTCGAAGGTTTCGATAAAGCTGAAGCCGTGATAGCTTCTGACGCGTACGCAATTTTTCCACGTGAGATCATTCAATACTTTGAAAGCATTATAACGTTTTCCTAAAATAATTGTACAATATAAAGTATCATCAAGATATCTATAGTTAGTAAACGTAATCATGGACAAAACGTCCAATCAGTCAGTTGATGTTGGTGCAATAGTCACCATATTGGGTTGAAATATCTTTAAGAACATTTGTAAAGGAGGTTTGCAGATTTGCAGAGGTGTGAGGTGACTCGCACCTATGTGAAGTGTACAAATTAGTTTGTAAGGTGGAAATCGGGTGAAAGTTGGAATGCCTATCGAGTGCTAGTCCCCTCTGCAAATGTTCTTAAAGAAATTTCAACCCAATAATTATAATTACACGATTTCGTAGTTGCGCTTGTACACACGCTAAATATTATAATAACCAGTAACAAATATCAAAAGACTGTTGTCTGATGTCTAAAAATAGAATAAGATAATAACCTCGTCTAAGTTTATGTTGTCGTAACATGTTTGGGTTTGAAATTGTAAAATCTCTCATGATTAGCTATATAAATATTCTACCTGTAAAAAATGAAAAATATTCAGTTATCAGTTACCTTCCCCATATGTTCGTACTTGTTATGTAAGTAAGTACCTTAAAACGGTCGGAAAGTCATTTTCTCAATCTCAGTTTTGTTGTTTTGTTTTCCTAACTTAATGTCTATCTAATATTTTTTGGTAGTGTCTGATTGGTGAATGTAGTGTTAATTGTTAATATTTCTGTTATTGCCTGTTACAATATATACGGATATGTATTATGCATGTGAGATGTGGATCCTTGTTTATTTGTTTATTAAATTCTAAATTAATTAATTTCGGATTCATTCCTCTATTTTTTAACGAAAGATTTAGTGTTAACTATTTATAGATTTTTATTAATTACTTTACGAGAACACTTATACATTCATTTCCTTAAAAGACCAGCCAAGGTGTGTGGGCACACAACACAATAATCATTTGTAAACAATTCCTCATGAAGGTATAAAACTATAAGGCCGAAGCATTGTGTTTCATTGTACAAACATTTTACTTTACCCTACTAACTCTTTAAGTCTTACGTATAATTTAGGGATACTTTGATATAACAGAATGGAATGGTTCGTAATTTATTTTGTTCTTGATTTCTTGTTAAAGATGTGATACAATATTTAAGTATACGTTTAGCTGAGTGAATCTGAATACAGTTCTTCGTAGTATACAAGTATTTGACAGTAGAAATAGACTGAAGAACTCAAGTATCAAATCTGACGCTCAAAAAGCAACCAGTCATTGGCAAAAACAAGTTAACTTTACACGAAATGAAAGTAACTAAATAATTCATCATTATCTAATAAATTGTCAATAGTTTATAATATAATTATGGATGAAAATGCATATAGAATACAGAAATTTCAAGATTTAACTAAAACTAAATTATTCAGGAATTATTTGTTTAAATCATGTGTTTACATCGTATCATACTCGAATGGAGAATAATATTTGTAGCAGATTTTCAACGGGAGAAGTTAATTTCGCGTTAACTACTAACAGGCACAGCTCCCGGAGCCTCCAGCTTTATGTTTTCCATTAGCACTCAAGTCTAGCTTTTCAGGGTCAGGAGCTAAAGGCTCTTGGCTCCAACGATCCATTTCCAAAATCTGTAAAAAAAATCCCATTATTCTAAAGTTCCTAATTCCTAGTTTCTAATATAAAATAAAAATAGAACTTTGAAGAATAGTTTGTATTTGCATACCTTTGAGACGAGGAAGTTAGCAGATTCGTCAATGTTAATGTTATCTTTAGCTGACGTTTCGAACCAAGCTGAAAATCCTTGTTGTTGACAAAAATCGTTCATTTTTTCTCTGTTGGCTGCAATACCCTCTTTAGGTTGATCACTCTGTCAAAGGTGCATTTAAATTATTACTTTAAATTGAAACACACATTTAAAAAAATTAATATTGCAGTACTGATGTTGGTTGATTGGATGAATGGAACTCACTTTATTAGCTAATAGAATCGTGGGAATAGGTCGACCGTCCGGAAGAACAACTTTGGTGTCCAAATCGGCCTTCCATTTAGGTACAGCTTCTAATGTGGCAGCACGGGTAACGTCAAAAACGACAAAGGCACCAACAGCTTCTTTGTAATAGACTCGGGTCATTGATCCGAATCTTTCTTGGCCAGCTATATCCCACAACTGAAGCCTCACTACTGTTTCTGGGTCCCATCTGAGTACTTTAAGAGCAAAGTCTACACCTAAAAGGTACAAAAAAATCATTTTATTAGTATTAATTCATACATAACGCATTCATCCCATACGCAATTATGTATCAGCAGTCTGATGAAAATCAGTTAAGAGATTGAAAATCCATTCAGCGTTGATGATATTTAAATTTGTACCTATAGTTGCTCGATAGTGTTGGCTGAAGAACTGATGGACGTAACGTTTTATTATTGATGTTTTTCCAGTGCCTAGCTCTCCCACAACTAGAACTTTGTACAAACGTTCACGTTTCCCCTGTAAAAAATAAAATATTTCTTTAGGTATACCAACATATACCACAAAATAACTACCTTTTATATAGATTGTCTCATAATAATTCATAGAACAGGTCTAATATTAGGTACCAATACCAGTTTATGTTTCAATACACATAAATAGTATTATTATCCCCTAAACAGTATCAAAAAGGTGTTCATTAAAATCTTGCTTTTGCACACATCAAAATCATTCAACAATGCATTTATATTCCAAATTTAACACTCTCTTTGCTCTGATGTGAATTAATGTTGCGATCACGAAGTAATAGTAATAAAAATAAAAATTTGAAATCAACCTCTTCGATTGGTTCAATGTCATAACTGAAGGGTTCCAAATGCTTAAAACTTTCAGTGTAAGATCCCTCTTTATCGTCATCATAAGATTTCATTTTAGTGCTATCCGAAATAGTTTTGTCAGAGTAAACATTGTCCTTCTCTATGTCCACATGAATTACTTTGCGCTCGTGTAAATTCGTCTGGTATAATTTAACGTCAACGTCATCATCGACCTTCGTCACCGTCACCGAATCATCCGCCTCTTTGGTCGATGCTGGAGATAACGACAGAGTTTCATTTTCCTCTTCAAAATCTAATTCGGATTCCTGTAGAGTCAGTTCACCGGAATTGTTGAGTTGAGGACGCAAATTAATTTGGTTGTTTTCATTGCTTTCACTTATAGTTAGATTGTCAGAAGAGTTTCCAGCCTTTTCTTCCCTTTGAGTACCAATACTCTCTACAGAATCTAATTTCGTCTCCTGTAATTTAAGAGCTGCTACGTTTGTATTTGTCAACAATATATCCCTAATTATCTGAGCTGTGTCGTCATTTGAGCCTGAATCTATTTTGTGATCCGAACTGACTGTCAGCGAAGTTGTCAAGTCAGTAGAAGTGTTTTGTGACTCAGCTTCATTTTCTTTGTACTTGCTCATTAGAATTTTGGTTCCAGCCTTTGGTTTCTTTTCTTCGATGATATGTGATATATCGCTCGCTTTTACATCTATCTGGCTTGTCATAACATCACTATCTCCAGCAGATTCCATTCCAACCAAGTCCTTGCTAACAGTATTCTTCTTCAGTCCAGGACTTTTTGCTCGAGATTTTGGAGTTAACTTTCTCGGTTCATTTTCAAATTGTACCATTTCCGGAGAGATTTTCCCATCTACAACAATTATCATCCTATAAGTAAGCTTTTCTTACCTAATCAAGTAATATAAAGTATCATTTACCCCTTATTCCCCATAATTTAAGCAACTCAAAGAAATGAGAAGGTGTGTATGTGTGTTGTGTAATTAATTGTGGGACACAGTTGGTAAAATGTAGGTTATTATGATTATCGTATATAAGTAGTGTTGAAAAATATACCGTACCAAATGCTTTTATGGAAATGGAAACCAGTTTGAACACAATTTTAAGAAGGATTTGGAAGATTTTTTATACTAATATACGCGTGGACCATCAACAAGTTTATAGTCCAACTCTGCCCGTGCTCTGCCCTTTGTACATTCAATATCCTACCACTTATCACGTGTATAAACTTCCAATAGACAATCTAAAGACTAATCCTCTAACAATATCTGGTCCATCAGTGTTCACAGTGTACAAATATTATTGAATAACTTTGTCTATCTGGATGTGTCTGGTTATTTACTCAATTCAAGTGTTTCTAGTGTCTCAATAATGTAGGAAGATGACAAAAGGTTCCTATCAATTTTCGATGTAATAAGTAAGACTAGGACTAGACTCAAATCCTAACTGAAATCAATTCCAACTCAAAGAATAGGGGATACGACAGAAAACAGACAAATGAAACTGCTTAGAATAGAATTAGTGAGACGCAGTTGGCAACCCCACAAAGGATAGCAAACCTTATACTGATAGGGCTAGATAACGTTTGTTCTTGTAGTGGTTGCTGACACTTATCATCATGTAGTACAGTAAGGTAATAGGAAGGGACGAAATCTAGTATGTCATGCACTAATGCATGTAAGCGTTAGAGTAGTTAACCATATTGAATTCCAATATCCATTTATCTCTCTTCTCCGTCAGACAAGGAGCTATCATATTATTAATTCTCGCTTGTTCGTGTAGGTAAGTATAATAATATGGAACTATACAAACATCTGAACTAAATAAGAAAAGATATGACAACAACTTATCGACCCTTAACCATTATATCCTAAGAATAATAAAGTTAAGTATATCAATCTATTACTTCATATCTTGCGAGCTATACTATCCTACGATGTGTCATGCGTATGTAGCTGTATGTTGACCTAATCTAACTGATAATGTGGTACATCATCATATAGTGCCTATATAATTTCAAAATACACATTTATTGATTTGTATTTTGAACTTCTTGACACCTGACTCAGAAGATAATATTAGAGTGAAAAGGTCTTAGGGACTAATTATTACGGATATTGGATAACTACTTAATTCTTTGTGACTAAGGCGAACTATGAACTTTAGTCATTGTAACAAATGTACCCTGCCCTGTAAATCTCTTATTCGGATATCTCAGAAGAAATAATGACCTGAACCGGTTTCCATTTGATGAAAGTAATGGTCTAAGAAAAGTGCGATATAATACCCTGATGGTTTCATAAATTCTCCCAACTTATTTTCATGAGTAGTAATAAAAGGGAGTTATGTGATAGTTTTCCGGGTTACCTGCTACTGTTTGTAAAGATACATCAAAGTTGTTCTTGGTATCTGTACTATTTATATTACTGTTATTGATTGAAGGGATTGAAGCAGATTCCTTTTGAGATGCAGTGTTGGTAGATTCTTTCTTTTCTTTATCCTTGCTGCTTCCCTGCAATATCTTCCGGCCTAAAGTTTTCACGAGAGAAACTTTCTTGCCAGACTGCTTTTCTTTGCCACTGTCTTTATCCTTCCGGTTTTTTTGTTTGATTCTGACAATGAAGGAATCGGATTTTGTTTTATCCTTCTCTCCCTCTCCTCCTACAACAGGTATTTGACAAGACATGGCAGGATTCGTATAGAGGATTCCAAGGGATTCTTTATTTACTCCATCCGTCTCAGCTTCACTGCAAACTTGACCAGAACAAGTTGTTCGGAAGTTTTTTATTTTCTTGGTGTTTTTATTGCCAAAGTCACTTTGATTTGTAGTTTCATTACTACTACGGGAAGAGTTACCGAGAGGCTCAGTGATGTCAAGTTGGCTCGTGTTGTTCCACTTGGACTTATCTTCAATTTTCGAAGAAGAATAGGAAGACAAAGTGATTTTCGAAGAAGGCAGGAGGCTTTTGGCCACGCGGAGGGATTCCCGAAAACCTTTGCTAGTTGAAGCAGGCAAACTGGATGTGGAAGAGATAGCTGGACTTGAACTTAATACTGGGCTTGGATCCGGAGTGAAACTTGGACTTGGCCCAGGAGAACCAAAAGTCTCTTCAGCTTTGTGTTCAAATTCAGTCGGTAATGGAGAGTTATTTGAAGGAGAACCATTAAATTCATATTTTCTATAGCGGCCCAATGAGCCAGTCCTGCTGATAAATGATGCAATGCTCGATCTTTTCTTCTGTCTTATCTCGACATTACCGATTCCTTTCATGGATCCTGTTTTTTCTATTTTTTCTTTTAAACTCCCCATGCTTTCGGAAGAATTTGTTGACGTAGAGCCACAACTGCTGTGTCTTTTCCGAAAAGAAGAGATGCTTAATCGTCTGAATGTTGAAGAACTTCCTTTTGTTCCTACTGAGCTCACTGTTCCGGTACCCGAGTCATTGGACGGAGATTTACTTAAAGAGCCTTTAAGCGGACTACCCGCTTTGTGCATATCCGACATGGACAAAGCGGATCGTAGCTCACTGCGTTTCACTTTTGGAGTAGAAATTCCCGTGTAGTAAAGAAGAGACGCACTCCACAAAAATGTCGCGCTGGGATCCACCAATTCTCCTGATGAACTCTCGTCCTCTGGCTCCGTATGAAGACCGTTGCCTTTGGACTTCCTCGAGGGATTATCAGGAGCCTCCTCTGTTAATCTATACGATGACAAATGCGGACTGGCCATTGTAATATTCTTCTATTTATTGTTTGTTCCTAGAAATTAGGGGGCTTCCAGTTTTCAGTAGTGATTGCGATTACTATACTGTATTTATATACTTTTCTGAGTCACTATGTGGAACAACGCACCTTTATACTATCGTAGGCTTATGAAAAAAGTATGATTCAGAGTGTATTCAGATTAAGACAGGTTAGTAGTACATTCCAAAACAAAACTGTATGCTAGAAAGACAGTATGGCCATGCACATGCTCTTATTAGTTAGATAGATATACTCTTTGTAGATTCCTTTTCAAAGAAAATTGTTCGTATTGTAGTTACTAGTTAGTAATATTATCCGTAACACAAAATCACTCAACTAGTATCTTTTTTGTTTTCGTTTTGGTTGTGTATTTCTTCAGGTATCTTTATGTAACTCAAGAAATGACAATTCAATGTAATATCTTGACAACCTTGTCTTCCGGGCAAGTATCAATTTACTTGGTTTTTGGTTTGTATTTGTCAGTTCTTGCAGGTGTTGATATTACTAATCAAACATGCTGTATCAAACTTGTAAAAGTATATAAAATTTATTGTTTTAGCCACCGACACTGCTGAGTTGGATATAGAGTCAACGTCTCTAGTTTCCTGTCTTATAGTGGTTTGTATTCCTTAGAGTTTCCCTGGATAAGCAACTTTTATTAAAGGTATGTTACTTGTGCGGGAATGATTGTGTAAGAAACTTGCGGTGGAACCTGAGTATCATGATAAATAGCGGCGATAATTTGATTTCTGTACTAGACAAGTTAGTAAGGAGCTTCACTGCACGAGTGGTTAGGGTAGACTAGCAGAGTTTCAGCTCAGATACACACGTAACCACATTTCAAGAATCATCGTAGGTACTTTACCAATTCCTCTAGTACTTAGTAGTAATTGCTAGTGCATATAATAATAATTTGCAGATTATCAGTGTAGATTGAAGGACTTATGCAATGATGCCAATATAATTGCGGAATTTTGTATGCACTTGTTTCCAAACCACAATTAGAATAATGTGTATGCAAATGAATTGGCGAGGCACATCGTAGAAGAGTTGAAATTGACTGCATTTGACGGAGCGTGTGTGTACTATCCTTTACTTCATCTCACGGGTATCGTGTTCTTTATGTAACACAATTCGACTTTGCAAGGTAACTAAGTATAAAAAAGGTTGCAAGGAAAGCGTAAGCTTAATTGACAGCGTGATGAAGTCTTATGTTTATGGCTTTTTTACAGAAAAACCGGTAGATGTTACATGTAAGAAATAATCCAAGAAACCACACCTCCCCTTACAAACCGCTTATATAAGAAGCCAAACAGAAACAACCTACTGCCCTAGGATTCAATCACGCCATAGAAGTCATAAAAATATGAAATGTGTCTATGTATTTTTAAAACAATAGTTCGTGTCGAGTCTCTAAGACATTTACCATCCGTCTTAGTATAATTTAATTATTCATTCTCCTTAAAAGGATAATGGCTAAAGAATTTCCGTCATTTTAGTTGTTATAAGTAGTATCTAGAATGATTTTGCTGTTCTTGTATATTACTGTAAATTGTTGGTAGCAGTTCTTGTTTGCTATATTATGTCAGTAGTCGAGTAAGTCTCATTTCCTTCTCCTTCAGGAAATCTTGCAGCTAAAAATGTCAATTGCTAATGTCATTATAAATACTACGAATACTGAGCCACTTCCCTCCTCAAAATACTGTAGGGACAAATATAAACGTTACGGATACGACATGCAATTAGGCAATAAAGATACGCATCTATCATTTGTTTTATTTCAGCCTCCTAGGGATTTACTGTGAAACAGCATGCAGTATTTCATGTTTTTATTTGTCTCCTAGATCTCTGGGCTTAATTGCATTGTTTTCGACAGGATGTATATCTGCAGTGCGAGTTTGAGTAATTACCCAGTAGATTTACAGATGTAGTTCTCATTAGGTATCTGTAGTTCACATAAAACAAAGCAAATTGTAACAAAACAGTTGAAAACTACTGTAAGCTTCATTAATAATGTGCAAAGGACATTAAACAGTGTGCTTTCTTTTCCTTAGTGTAAGGAGAACATGAATTTACCAAGAAAACAGACAGTTGCTGATAATAATCATTGTAGAATGCTTCTAGTGAAAGAATTATTCTCGTAAATCTATTTTAGTCTTAGGAAGTGTCTACAATAAATCAAAATTATTTTGCTTGCGTAGATTGTAGTGTTCTATTTACTAGTGCGGAAGACTTTTACATAATATTGATAGTTAGGCTTAGTGATAGCGTAATGGGATACAGTTACAGTATAAGTCGAACGAAAATGACTTTGGGTTGTCACCCAGTAAAGCATGAGTAATTCTAACTGATGGTTCATGCTGAGGAAACCTAACGAGTGCCAAAGCGTGTTTTATTCTCTCCTGATTTTTCTCTCTTTTCGCATCCGACTGAATGCCTACCTACCTCTCTGTCTGCTAAATAACACAAAAAAGAGATGACATCGTCAGGTTTCCTCTGCCAGTTATTTTACTTAACATACTTAACGTGTCCTGTGATATGCTGTATCTGCATGACTGGCACTTGCAACAAATCGGTGGGTGTCATGTTGCATTTTTGTGATCTTTGTCCTCATAAGTACTTCTGCGCGTATGTTTTTGAAAACAAGCATTTAGAGTAAATGAATCTCCTACGATTATTACGAAATTACGATTAATGTGAATCTTAAAAGTTGCGTCTCAGTAAAATAAATAGTTGTTGCCCTGTATAGTAGTATACGTGGGACAAGTATTTACTATCATAGACGTAGGAAGTAGATAGGTAATAACAATTACATATCATAGATATTGCAGTATACTAAGTGTTTGTGCTCATAATAATAATTCTACTAAATAAACATGAACAAGAAATACGAGGACTTGAAAGGAAAAATGATGTATCGCACGAATAAATCCTAAACATGTTATGCTGAATGTGAATAAGTGGTAAGGCAACTTATTTCTGTCGACAAAAACTTACTCTCTGATCGATAGCCAACTTCGTCTTCCGTAAAAACCAATCGTAGTAAAAATGCTCTGACAAAACTTGCTATCTGATTGATCTACTTCTGCTTTATTTCCTCCTCGTTAACGAATAACTTTACGATATTACGATACTAAATGGAGAATTTAGATGACGTAAGTAAAACATTTATCCGATTTTCGATGTCTGGCACTCTTCCAAAGCGTCATTTCCGACGCATCTCGTTAGGTGTTTACTTCTTCAACCCACCGAAAAGATTTATGTCCTCACTCTATCACTTTTCTATTACATAATAACAGCCTAATGCCTAAAGTCATCTACCGTTTACTCATTTTTGATTTATACCATATGTAATCATGTTGACCTGTCCATTCTGGAAAAGAATCATGCAGTATGCTCTAGTTAAAATGATTTATGAAATAATTAAATAAAATTGTCAATAAATGACCTATGACCAGAATGAGTAATTCTGGTCACAGCGTTAGTATAATGGTCTCAACTGTGTACAAAGGTACATACAATAGTATTTCCCGCATACCGACACACGAAACATGGACGGATAGTCAGTCACTGCAATAAAGTGCTACATACAGATATGTACCAATATGGAAATACAGAATACGGAAAGTTTTGCGCATTTGGGTCTAGACACTCGGCAAAATGCTCATGTATAGTATAACACGCGTAAATAGATTGCAGATCCTGGAAAACTGAATTTCCGAACTGGTATTGATTATGTGTTCAAACCTTCTTAGAATAAGGAAAAGTGTATTGTTTAGCAGTATGCTTCGAGCATGTAAAAGTATCATCTATGTGCGGTGTTGTTCAGTATCTACTGAATCTATGATTTTCAAATTTTGATGATATATATTATTATACACACATCATTTACGCCACACTTTAGGAAGAAGTTAATGAGTTTCTTGAGAAGACCCTACAACGAGATATGAAAGATGTAGAGTAAATTAATACGCAAGCACTCTAAATTATTCTATGTACTTACTAAACTTCCTTAAGTATCAACATCAACTCTGGGTAAATGAGTGCACTTGTATAATATATCAAGCAACTTAGAACTATTTGTATTATTAATAGCAGAATTTCATAACTTTGTTTATTTCTTACTCAGAGCTGAGTCAGCCTTGTTGTCCGTGTCTTTCTCTACCTATTTCTACGTGTTTCTGTCAATAAGTACGCGGAAATAAGTACGTTTTCGTGGCCAACAGGTAGCCAACTAAATATTTCAAAGCACCTGGCACGAACTCAACCAGACACAAATCCAGACTACTAGTGAAAATCGAGTTGTAATTGAACTACATATATGCATGACTGCAGTATGCCCCTATTGCTGATATTGTCCTACGCATCTGACATGTTTCTATACATGGTCACTAGCTGTATAGTATTGAGAGCAGTGAAGGAATTCATAAATTCTAAATTAGCTAATTTTGTTCCTCCACGTCTATATGACTCACGCAAGTCCCAGAGCTATCTCTCTGTACAACTTACCCTACACCGCAATTAGTAAGCACATAATATCTTCAATGTACCATATAAGAACAAAAAATTTCTTTTTTCTATGTACACATGCAATGTCTACATACTTACTCAATATTAAGTATTCGGTTCTTTAGAGCTTATACCTATAGCTACTAAGTTAAGTACCGATATTTCGAGAAACAGCAATAAACATTTATATATGCTAATTCAACCAAACTAGAGCTATTAAGGGGCTCACTAGAAACATTCCTTAGAGAAAACTGCATAATGGTACACTCACATTTATGCAGACTACCTAACCTATTTGCATTCAAAGCATCTGCAGTATTAATTTTGCCACGGCAAATTAAGTTTCACAGATCATTTCTACCACCTATTTACATCAAGGCAGCTCATACAACTAATGAAAGGAAGAAAAAGAAATTGGTAGGCGACTTAGAAAAATTGGCATTCTAGGGAGACCCACCATAAGTAATATAATAATGTCCATTTCTAGTAAGTATTAGTAGTAATAACATACTAAATTTTTTTAGTAAACCATTAATTTTTTTAAATGATCATCGACCAAAGACTGACTTAAATTTGTACAGCCATTCACATTCTTACTTCAATACTATACTGTATTAATATAATAATGATAAGCTGTAGGTATATTTGTAATTCGTACACACACACAGACATACATTGGCATTTGTACACTGAAAACGGAACTTCAAAATTTAACCCATGATTCAATTTTGACACTGACACTTTAGTACATTTAGGCCATAATGCAGTCCTTCATTCCAATGTATTCAATTCGGGAAATGTGAAACCCTGTTGATAATTTGAATGAAATAGAAATTTGGTCTAATCTATGAGAAATTCAGAAATACTTTTATGTGATGAATTAAATGCGATTCATTCCATTGGATCTTTAAGAAAACTTAAAAAGATTGGTTCCAACTATTGTAAGACTTGCTTGTGATATTAATTATGTTTAAATTATAATCAAGCCAAGCACTAAAACGAATTATTGCTGTTACACTCTTTCCAAGCATTGTATATTATGACACAAATATGTAATATTTCACACATAATCTGCAGCAGATGTTAGGTATCTACTTATTATGTTTCAATGCAGCTATATGTAACAATAATAATTGCACTGCCGACCAAAGAGGAGTTAGAAAGTAATAAGTTCAGCATCAAGCACGTGAATGTGATCAATTGGAATAGAAGAGTGAGTCATTCATGGTTCATGCTGTGTAGATGCTTATTCTTTAAACATGCCATATATGCCATAAGTTTACCTGTAAATATAGACCTATAATTAGCTGCTGTTATGCAAAGCTGAGTATAGAAACGGCTACATGACACAGAAGTACCATGCACACGACAGGGCTGACACGACAAGCTAGGTTAAAATCAGTCGCCAGTTAGTTAACTGCACACTTCACGTCATAAACTACAAATGGTTACATTGTGCCAATGGTATACAGTGATACGCCTCACCTTTGATTGCAAAATGTATTAACCTTTCCGATACATTACTGGAAACACATCCTATCAATTCCCGAAGACCTCAGCGACAAATCGTACAGGGGGCTTCACCTTAGGCACATTTCCTAACGCAACCGAAATTTAACCCTTTTGTACATATTTTTACACAAATAACTTGAAATTGCAGTTTAGGAAATTAAAAGTCTGTAATCTTGAAAAATCTATTTTGATGACTGCCAAATTGGCTTTTTAGCATTGAATTGTTCTACTATCTGAATTATATCTTTCATTTGTCTTACGAAACTAATTAAGGACAGAAATTAACAATAACCGTGAATTTATTTTCATATGCTGTGAAGAAATGAAATAGCAAAATAATGTAATTGTAACCCTGTACCAGAACAAATCGAAAAGGTAATTTATTTCTACATACGCTTACTAAACTTCTGCAGTAATGAATGATTGTCATTATCATCATTGAGTCTCTTGCAATACGAAATCTGGTAATTGAGGAAAAGGCATGTTGCAGTAATGAATGATATCCAGACACTAAGAAGTAAGACTGTTTGATGAACATGATTACTATATATACCCACAGGATTACGTACCTATACGAGACCTTGTAAGTATAGGCAAATACGTCAATCCCTGCTAATAGCTACTATAGTATGACTTGAGCAAACATTACGACATGCTACTTACAGTGGGCAAAATGTTTTGCTGGAGAAGCCGATTAGCCATTTGGAATTAAATTGCCTGCCATGCTGTCCTCCATATGAGAAGTCCTTGCACTTTACTAATTCTTTATGAATTGACATCTGTCCAACAGAATTATTATTAGCTGCTAACTTACCTATTTTTTTATGCTGATCCTTAGGGATCAACATCAACTCTTAGGAGAACATTTTGCAATGCAATGGACCTTTTTCTTAGAAAATCTTGAATTTTTTGTGGCTATAATTCAATGTACTATAGTTAACTATTTATATAAATATTTATTTTCAATTCAATGCATTATTCATGTACCTGGGTACATTATGCGGTCTTATGGTGGTGTATTTCCAATATCTGTGCTATACAGCATTGACTATCTGTTACTACCGACCATTAATTACTTGGCAGATCCACCACAGGAAGTTTAATTGCCTTTTGGACAGCTATAATATATATACTTCCGATGGAGTAATCCTGTTAACCTCTTTTACTTATAAGGGCTCTTCGCATACAATTCGCATTAAATATAAATACAGATACATGCAAGGAACAAGAGAAACCAGTTATAGGAAGACACAAAGCAAGTTCTTATCTACTGTATAACATACCTATGTGTACTTTGCGATAAGAAGGCTTTTCCATGACTTCAATCCTTCTATTCGTTTATGGCGCCAGTAGTATAGCGAATAAATGCCTTGTACCTTACGTTCTAAGGTTATATAAGCTACGGCTTGTGCTATTTTTCCTTGGCATTCTATGTAGTTTCCTCACACCTTATAACCATGCATAATTTGAGTGAACAGCTTTTTCATACATTCAAAGTTAACCAGCCAAGGCGTTGGTTGAACATAAAATATTGAAATTGCTCAAATATACATACCTTGAAAATTTGGGGACCTTACGACAATTTACTTAACAAGATACGCAAAAAGACTAGACTTCAAATGTTCTGCTGATTTCCCTTTACTACTTTAAAAACAAATGCGTAATGCAGTATTCATTTTTCAATTGGATTTACATATAGTACCTCACGTACTACAGTCGTAAGTTTATAAGACAGCTACATCACATACCCAAATAAATCATAGAAATTTGGTGTAGTCAGTAAATCTGATTTACTCCCATTTCTTTCCACGAGAACAAAAAACGAATTTCATACATAGGATGTACTTTATATAATCTATTACTATTTCCGTGGCTATGTGCTTTATGGCTTTCAGTACGATTTAAGACATTTTTATTACTTATACTCCTGGGTATGAACTCCAGAAGTTTGGCTTGCTTACGAGAATTTTTAGTGTGACTTTTGAAATTTTAAAATGTCACATAAACAAACTCTTGCTAGCATGTAATTTGAAAATACTGGAAGCATGTCTTCTAGTTACATGCAGAATGCGAAATAATAACTGTAGACATAAGGGAAGGGACTATAAAAACTATATTGTTTGTATGCATTATCACTAAGCTCTTGATTCAGGACAAAACTTTTATCGTAGATAAGAATGAGCGTAGAATAAATTTAGAACTCTATTTTACAATGGATCCCTTTGTACAGGACACCAAAATGTGACCAATAAACTAACTTAAAAGCATATTAGATAAACCGTGTGCATTCATAGTGTCAGTCACATAAACACGTATGACAAGCAGATAAAATGAAGTACAACTAGAGTACTATATGAAAGATAACACGCATACATGTTATCAGCATATTTATATTTATTAGTATATATACCAGTGAAAGATTAATTAAGTTTTGATTTCAGCTTCTAACTACTGCTAGGGATTAAGTAGTCCGGCTATTCTTGTGTTGACTTGGGCTTTAAATAATTCAGTCGATGCACAGAACAAATAATTTCGAAAAAGGGAAATTATACTCATCCAATTTCAACTAAATACCAGCATAATATTGAAGTTACATATTTACTCAAGTCACAATCGTCATACCTGATTGCGTCAATCACTGTTAAAATTATAATTCTAAATGAACCACAGTCTAATCTTGGGAAAACTTACTGCTGTATTATTCACAATCATTTATTTTTACGTACATTACATTATATCTTGCCTAATAGTAACGGTAGGCTCCTTATAACCACATTAACTGCAATCTAACCACACTCCATGGACGGCAGTGTCTCTAATTAATATGGATGTACGACATTTTCAGATGTTGGCACATAAATAATTAGATTTATATGCTAAGCTTTGTATCATGCAACTTTGTAATTAAAAATTCTAATTTCTTCCTTTGACCTGGTAGTGTATTTTATAAATCATATCTTTTCTAATTAACATTGCATTGCGGTCACATGAGTACTTTTATAAGGATGCTTATCTAACGGCAATTGGCAGATTTTCCAGCATTACTAAGTATTTACAGTATTATCTTTTGGATGACAGTGTGACTATACTGTCACACGCTACCCATAAACATAAATAATCACGAGGTCTTCGATGATTGAGTGTATTGACATAGACCATACAATGTACATAGATTACTGCAGTGCTATCTAACCCTCTTTCTGTTATAATGGCATTCCACCTTTATACAATGATGATGATGATATTTGTCACGTTTTCTAGCATCCTACTTACAGAAATGGTGCACATCCACTGAAAAGGTATTGTAAACAAAATCCCACATTAGTTTTTACAATGAGATAAATGGGAAGTTACCACTTCGTAAGGTTAGCAGAAATAACTGAATGAATAACTCATCAGTAACGATTCGTGCAGAAAATTGCAATATAGCTATATAAAGCACACTTTTTTAATAAACAATTTATTGTTTGTCATTTGTATAAGCTTAAGTCTGGAATTAGTGATATGCACTCGTGTATATTCTACTACAAAATGAATGACATCCTCATTAGATCTCGTTTTCCTATTTTGTTTGTTGATGTCTATCAATGGAAATGTACACAAAAGCAATGAACTAAAACCACAAAGCAAAACCACTGAGGTAATTTGTAATTCATATGGAACATGTGCATTGTTTATGATGTAAAGTACATAACTATGCATAATTTGAAGGCATATGTATCAAACATTTTAAATCAGACACACTACAGACTTTATACAAGTTACAATAGCATGTATTTATTTACTAAGTGACAATCACTGTCAAAGGTTTATTCCACAGAATCTACAGGTATGCTTAATTCGAGATTACCTTTTGAATATTTTAGGAGAAAGTTGAGCTAACAAAAATGTATATCAAACGTACATAGAACAACTATTATCATTTGTAATCGTTCACATTCTGAAAAACACATTATGGTTGTAATTACAATTTATTACATCGTAAAAACTTATCCGACACGATTTTGACGTAAACTTTTACACACACCATTTAAATGCATTGTTGAATGTTAACATTAATTTTACTGTAATACTGTTAACTGTGCAAGTGTATTAAATTCCTTCTCTGAAGACTGTTTGTACACTGTGGCAATTTTTTAGCTGAGTATAACGGTCCATAATGCAGTCATCAGCATTAAAACAGAGAATAAACTAGAGCACTTGCTTAGTTTTGAATATGTAGATTTGATATTTAGAAAGGTAAGGAGCACAGGACAAAGGTTTGACATTTAAACTATCGTATCGTGGACAGAGAAAACAGGAGTTGAATCGATTAGCCATTAGTATCCTGATGAAAGGAATCCAATGAAAAAGACCCGGGTAAAAAATGAATGCTGAATGCCTAAGAGAGCTGAAACGACTGGGATTTTCCCGTGTGTTTCTCCATCCTTTTGTTTACCTCAAACCTCTTACCGACTCAATAATGAGTTAAGTATACGTGCAAGTACACTAAGATCGTGCTAATTATAATAATGATAGTAATTGTTTACTTACAGGTGCAGAGGCCATAGTGGAAGAGAATTTTCAATTTCTTCAGATGAACTAGAGTAATTTGTATACGATCACACAATGGAAAGAATGAAAATTGTGAAGTGACTAGAATATTATTTTTGAATAAGCAATTTGTTAAAGTTGTACTGTATTAATGTACTGTAATTGTAGTAAATGCACTTTATAAAATTGTTTTCTATGCTAATTTCTAATATTACACTTATGAATGACTGATGTGTGTAAAATGTAAATGCACCACACTAGGGAACGGAAGTCGAAGATAATGTATTTGCACTTGTTATTGTGAAATAGAAGAATGAAAGTGAGTAGTAAAGGAAAGGAGGAAGGGAATCCACCTTTGGTTGGCCTGCTGTTCTTCTCTATGTGAGTCTAAATACTAAATGTGCAGTTCTCGTTCACGGCTCAAGTCGATCGGATCCCACGTTAGAGACTTCAACTACACACTTGAAACATACTTATGTAGTACAGTGGGTCTCTACATAACATACACAGACAGTCGGACACACACATAGGACATGGGATCTTATCAGAGCAAGATCCTTCTTGAAACTCTCACTTTTGACTTGATTTTTCTATTCTTCTCTTGAGATTATAAAGACCAGACCACTAAACATCCCGAGTCCAACTTGGGCTTCTTTGACTGCGCTAGCTTATCGTACTTGGTCGTCTAACTCCTCTGGCTCGTTTGTTCGTTACGTGCTCTGTCTCGCCTTGTTCAAAATCTATAGGAAGGCATGCGTTTGGAGAGGAATGAATTCTGCAGCATGCACCACTCTCAACTTTTAGTGAACGACTATGGAAAACAAATGGGTACATTGAGTTTTGCAAAGGCTAACCTTTGTCTGCGTCTCCACATCAAAAATGTAAAAGACCTAGACAGTATGTGTTATGTATGGGAACATGGCACAATTACTTAGGTACTTAAATGAATACAGTTTCTGCTACTATTCCTACTTCAATTAAATAATAATACTGCAATCTGCCTGGTAATTTATACCTTTTAAGCTTACATGCTGCGCTTTGTGTTTTACTTTCCAGGATTAATTTTCTGCTGTTTTCTCATGTTACTGGTGTGAAGTTGGACATCCTTACCTTTATAGCTTTAGCACTTCTAGTATTGGCAGATTCCAATTGACATAGAGAGAAAATCATTATCTAGAGTTTTTTATTGCACCAGAGAACTATCTGAAAATCAATAGTCCGGATCTCTATTATGAACAATGCACATTCACTACATTGAAAAGGTAGAAGATTGACTGATCCGACAAAGTGTAGCCAGGAGGAAGGTGTGAACCGTAAAATGTACTGTCGAGGAGCGTCCTTGAACGACGGATGCCAAGCTTTTTCACTTTGTGGCATTTCTAGATCACCAGAACATTAGAAATGTTCATTTAGAGGCAGTAAATATCTCCAAATTCTCATTCCTAACATCTACAACCATAATTAATGCAAATTACACTTGCAGCTCATTAGCAGTTACGCTTACGACAACGACCCAATAACAATGCTTAAAGTCATTTCTGGTTTAGTGTAGCACTGGAGATGCAGGCAATGAGTTACTTAGACTGCTAATTGTTAATTTAGAAGGCAATCACCATCACAAGTAATGGATATTACTCAACTAGTCTGTGTGGTTGGTTGTAAATTGTAAACACTAACTTATGCTCTTGTACTTACAATGTCAACTAAAATTTGAAAGCACATTTGTTTATTTGTCATAGAACTCTAGGATGAGACTAGATATTAGTATACAGTGTTACCGTGTCTCCGTGTCTTACAGTGTTTGGAAACTGTATAAATACCTCAAATGTATTTATGTATGTATAAAACATTCAGCAGCACACAGGTGATTTTAATGATCATTTAAAGCTTATCACGGGGGAATGATAGATTATTTAATGGCATACTTAGGTATTAGAATATGAATATGCCTAATAGTGACGGAGTGACTGCTGCTTAGTTGTGATTTTGTCCTACTATAGGTGAGGTACTACAACATTCAACTGTCTTTGAGATCTACTAGACAGTCTAGACTGTCAAGTGGGAAAATATAGTGGTAGTGTTTATGGACAAGTACATATTATAATTATATGAGCTGATGTGATCGAGCTAGTCTAAATACTAGGTTCAACATGATTCAACTCTACACCGTACTTATGCGGATTGGTGTTACAATGTTGTATTACATAGGAACAAAGCAATAAAATTATGACCGAGGGTGTATCGGATTTATCTTGGTCTTGATTAAAATTTTGTCCCATATTAGTTAACTGCGAAGTTAAGGAGCACGCAGGTTCTTATAATAACAATACTTCTTAACTTCATAATATTACCACTAGTACAAGCTATAAGTACAAATATAGTCTATTAATTTATTTTTCTGTACCTAGACTGGGCATATTAAACATCTTCATCTGGTCGAATACAACGAGTATTTGGTAACAGAATAGGCCAAAGGTAGCACACGATTGTTAAAACGGACACAAATATTTTCACAGAAAGTCCAGGCACAGAAGACGACATGGGAACATTCGCCCATGGACTAGTCAAAATAATAAACAACATCGTTAGAACAAGTTAACTTGAAATGTCCTATCATGCTTAATGATGTTAAAATGGTAAAAACATGAATTTATATGTACATAAAATGTAATCTTACTTCGAAAAATTAGTCATAGCAGAGCAAATTGTCATCGACCCTATAAAGATTTTTGAAGAATGGTCAGTTAGATATATTAATGAATGTTACTACATGGTAGTTTACACATAGGTGTGCTAGATTTTAGGTGTAGGCAGAAAATGAAAATGCAGTAGAAAATCATGAAATATACTCACCCAACATGAGGACAACGTAAAACATTGACCAGGAATATGTGACGCCCAGTTGCTCGTCGTCCCATACCCTAAATTTCCTAAGCGCTGTTAAATGCTCTTTAGTAGGTCTATTATCACTCAAGACTGGTACCTCCGACCGTTTAGACCAGCGATTCATTACCCGACCAAATGCTATCGACAGAGGTGCCGTGTTGGTTCTTGGTCCATGCCAAAAGACATAATAATAAAGTGCCAATAAAGCTGCAACTCCGTGAAAAAGACCTTCAAGCTTAAAATATGTGTCCATGTTCCCCGGATTTAATTCTATGGCAAACGACTCCCTCCACAAGGGACGACAAGCAAAATCTGCATTTAATTACTACCAATGTGTCACGGGATTCTCGTACTCTTAATGGAAGTATGTACGTAAGTAATTTATTTCTAACTTTCAGTGTGTGTACTGTTATATAATGAGAATATGGATGGGGATATACAAATAGTGATTATAACCTTCTTGATTTTCCAGCGCACTCCATATGAGAAGAATATTGTACAGGATGACACACACAGATCCGAGCCAACTACCAGGGGGTAATCTCGCACGAAATATTCCGTTAACCGCCAAGATAATTACACTGGTGACCAAAAGGTAAACAATACAAAGAACATTGCATAGACAAGGCTTGCCATTTTGTTTAGTAATAACGTCCCCGATATGGTGGTGTTTACTGTCCTGGGTAACATTTTTGCTGATTTCTATAATGTAGGGATGAATATGAATTCATTTGTTCGGCAGTCCAAGATACGGTGTAAAATGCACACAAGCATCCAAATATGATGAGGCTTATCACCGTCACTATTCCCACAGCCAAACCGTTAGCAATATTTCTACTGATGGAATAGAAAAGGACGATTATGTATTTTTTTACAACACATAAATGTGGCTGTTATACTAAATTCATATTACATATAACAAGGAAATAATCATAATTCTTTTAGTTTCTTATTATTTACTTTCGCTTGCTGCCTTTTTGGTTTTCAATTGCAGCTGATTCCAGAATATCGAGGAGAAAGACAAGTTGGAAAAGAGAAAAGAACGCTGTAGACAAAAGTCCTAGTGACATCATTATTATCTCAAATATACCACCTCCTTCCACTTGGATAGCAAGACAAAATACCAAGCAAAGCCCCAATAGAATTAAATACTTGTACAGCCAAAATCTGTCATTATGATAACAACAGTCAATAAATGCATGAAAATAACGAAATAAATATAATCGTGAGATTTGAGATTGAAATAGTACCATTGATGTTCACAGATACACATACACACACATTTACCTGCATCTCTATGTTGTACAAATGGTTAATAGTTCTCATTTCTTACCTTAATTTTGCATAAATTGATCTTACCCGTGGTGCATTTTCTTCCTTATTGTATTTTTGGTTGTAGACTGGACTCCAATCATAGTAAGAGCCATACAGAAGAAGTAGAAATTCAAGGCTAGAAAGATACGGTAGAGAAAGAAGTATCCCCCTTGACCGTTACAATTACCCCACCATCCATTTACCTTCTTGCCCTTACACGGATAGAACTACAATTCATTCAAAGCAGAAGAAAATGATCCATTATGCATAACTGCTAGTTAAAATATTTGCAAATGTAAATTCATAAAATTCTAACTTCCGCAATATCCAAAAGATGAAATGATTTCGGATATGGAGCGATGAAGAAACAGCCGAAAATCATGACAGCAATTATCATGATGAAATATTGTAGTTTTGTAGAAATAGAAGCATATGAGAAAGGTCGGGTGCATTCGGGTTTGCAACGTCTATAACAGCACCCGCAGCAAAAGAGAAATGAGGTTGGGTGCGGGCCAATTATACTCTGTTAAGCATAAAATTCCGTTTTACCGTCTTAAGTTAATAATGACACTACCTATGTGTTTAGTTAAGTTAATCCGAGTTCCCTGCATATTAATTGAACTTACTCCATGAATTCTGTCGTTAGCAAAGAAATTGAAAACTGCTTTCCACGCATAAATCATACGTCCTTTGCAATCAGTAGGCTTCGCAAGGGGTGGTGGAGCATTTGATTTTGAACTGACAGTTGAATATCTAGGAAGTTGTTTAGATCCCGCTTCCGGTACCGTCCCTGGAGCTGTGGCCGTGGAACTCTGTGGGACAGTTTCCGTTGGTTCTATTTCCTTCCCTGGTGCCTTATCTAATGTCGTCTCATCCTTAGATCCACGAGCCGCAGTGGCCGTACCCTGCGCCTGAGCAACGTTTCCCTTCTCCATTCGGTACTGAAGACCCAATATTTAATAGCATTCATCTTACATTTTATTACAATCTCAAATAAAATTCAATTTAAGAAAAACATTCACTACCAACAAAGCCACCGACTTACTCAATCCTTCGTTCCTACAGATGGAAGTTACTCATTTCACTCAAATTAATTAATATGTAGTTGAATGAAATTGAAACAGAAATAGATTGACCGATAGGGGTTTTCTAAACTTATTGCAAAAAAATTTGGAACATTGACTAAGTCAAAATGGTTTTATATCGCCCATGTATTCCATCATAATTTGAAATATTAAATTACTTGTGGCCAAGGGCTGTTCGCTAACTCGCTTGGGTCGCTAACAGTTACAAATGCATGTGAAAGGAGCATTCTATCTTCAAATTCAAGTTATAAGCGAATGAGAATTCCAATGCTCGTCAATATCATGGCTTGATCATGTCAAAATCAAACCAAGACGTCCAAGGATCGGTTTAAGTTTTTGAACTTTATATTTACACCATTTTACACAAATAAAAATTTTGAGAGCAGTTTGCCTGCCTCGAAAAAATCTCCCAAAAAAA
>JABASH010001409.1:0-26645 GCA_019776445.1 Tomocerus maximus | reverse complement strand
CGTCAAAGCAAGGAAATGCTAAAATTCGACATAATTAGATTTTATCGTAGTAAGCGTATTTGATTTTCATAGTTGACATTTCGTACCTCGTCTAGCGTCCGTTGGCTGAAACTGGGTAACAGCAAGCCACCTGAGGGGTCAAATTAAATTGCAAAGTTAGGCTTACATCAGATTATTTTTAGTTATGTCATAGCATATGTTTCCATTGTCTCGTTATAGTATAAATAATTAAGTTCAACGCACAGAGGTGTGTGTTCTCTGCGTTAAACGTAGTATGGTCCCTGTATAAACTAATTATTATGAAGAGATGATCAAATTAAAGATTACCTCGTTTCGTTAGTAGCTTTATCTTTGTAAGAGCTACGGTAAAATCCGGCTAATTCATCTGTAACAGTCATGTAATTGCATTAAATATACAAGTTCGAGTGCTAATGGCATCTAAAAATAGGAATTTGCATTGGACGAAGTTTTCCATATAATATCATATCGTTACTAGTTTTTACATCTTATTTACCACATTTTTATGTTGCAGGTTATTTATTATGTCCCTTGACTGTTATTATCTTTTATGTCATGCTATGGTTAATAGTAATAAGTAATAGCTATGCACATGAAAACAAGAGGTAAAATTAGGGAAAAGTTTTACCATTGAGTTCGCCGATATATTCGATGTAGAGTCGATATAGCTTGCCTTGTTGAAGATTGGAATTAAGTGTAAGATTGTAGAATTCTCTGTCTACATCGTACTCATGTTTATTTATAGTAAAGGACCCGTGTGGGCTAATTTTATTTTCATTGTCTTGCTGTTGAGGGCTAACGGGACCTTCTGGTTTGTCTACTTCCATTAGAGTTACAGTTTCCTCTAGAATGGTAATATTCTTTATATGAATTGTAATTTTACTCGTGTCTTCCAAACATTGGATGTCAATCCACACTTTTCCTTCGAGTGTAAAATTCTTGGATTCCTCTACATATGGGATGAGATCCAATTTATAATACAGAGGCTTAACATTTCCCGGTAGCCTCACATCTTTCACTTTGGCTTTTCCTCCTCCACTTTTATCACCAGAAGATAATTTACTGTTGTCAATACTGACATCTTGACAATTTGAGAGTTTATAAGTTATCACGCCAACAGCCACAACAGCCAGTAAAAACAGTGCCGTGAGCACAATAGCTTTAGAACGTGAGACATAACAACCACTGGGTTTCTTGAAAATCGAATTCTCCGACTTACTGTGATCCATTGTTAATTGTTCTCTTGATTGAGCCATGAGAAAATTATCGTCCTCACTGAACAAGAAAAGAAAATACTTTAACAGTGTATCTCTTCAAAATTCTACATGATTCTAACAAGATTCGCGAATATTTAATATATGCTTTCATCAGGGTTATAATTTAATCACTTTTAGGTACATATCTTGATTTATGCTGACTTGTATGTTTGAGATTGCTCTAAATTGCTCGTGCTCATACTTATACGTAATTTATGCTCACGCACATATAAATATTACCACTTACCTGCAGCACACAAAGGTAATAAGAACTTCTGTTTAATAGTTACCTTCATACGAAATTAATTTGATTTATATTTAAGTATTCCATTGTAATCATAGCAGTTCCTCTTGAACTAACAGCATTTAAGTTTGATGGAGATATAAATATTCAAATGCGAGATATTAAATACCATAATATCACCTTCATCTATTGCCAAGACCTGCACTTAGACAAATGTTTACAGTGTAGAGACGCCCCTTTGTTTGTCTGTGTGTGTAGTGTCGATTTCATAGACAGAAAGGTGGGATGTAAATAAGTATGTTTATGTAAACATTATGTCAGTAGAATACTTAAAGGGATTTATGAATCACAATACAAGCATCGGAATTTGAAATGCATAGCTATTAAATATCATGTACTTTTGTGAAAGACGGATCTATTTCATTTTCACCTTGCTTCAGGAATACTTAAAAAGTAATGCTGTAACGACTTAATATTTACTAATCGCACACTGCTGCACTACCCGTGATATATTACTGTATATTGCATAAGTAGTACCTATATAGAGTAGGTAACATAAAACAATGTTGGACATTGGACGTATAAAATATTTTTTGACTGGTGAGGTTACAATAGTTATAATTACCTTTCTTTGTGCATTAACGTGCTTGGTTTGGCTCGACTTGTTTTCTATTTCCTGTTACTGTCTCAACTGCTTCAAATACAATACCATATTTCTTTAGGTGACATTAAATGCCCTTGCAGGAGAATTGATTGATCTTTTCGCATAAATTGAAATAGATGACCGTTTAATAAACACTTTCAGGAAAATTTCCGGTTAGTCCAGCAAGCGAAAACAGTAACCACGACCTTTAGTTAAGTGTTGGCAAAGTGGCCATTTTTTCTTCCGACTTTGGTCTCATTGTGCCTAAGTAAGAACTCTCATGTACTTTGTAGTGTAGTCCATTTATGGAGGCGTAGTTCTTTATTAACTCACATGCAAATATATCCCTATTTAAATTCCTTCGTTTTAGTTAGGTTAGGCCAATTGGCAAAATATTGAGATGTACTTCTTCATTTTTTGGACACAACATGGACTTAATTTTTTACACTTCGACTGGAACACTTATTGAAATTAAACGAGTAGCTCCCAATCCCATTAGTTCCAATACGAAGCTAGTTCTTCACAGCCAAACCACACTCTGGCTAACTAGATATTTTGGATATTTATGCCTGCCTATGGTCAGGTTGAATTATATCAACATATCTACTATGAGTTCATAAGTCAAAACGATACTTAATCCTCTTATTGCACAATTGAAACCATCCAACATTACATGAACGAGAATGAGATTTGTTTAAAATAGAATTTAGTGTACTAATAAAACTGGGGAAATTCTTTCCTAGAATAGGAGAAGAATTTATAAATATCTTATCTAATCTGAATGTAGAACGAATATCCTAGGGTAGAGTTTCCCCAGTTTTATAAATACACATTATTATTTTAGTAGTCCCGTGACCTGTGCTCATGTAAGGTTTGTTGTCATTACTTGCTCATCATTGCAGAATTGTTTATTACATCATTAAAATTGCTTAGGTGAATGTAGTCATTTAATTGTGTATCGATATTTGTTGTAACAGGAACTACTTACTGTCAACGCTAAAAAAATCCGAATTTTTAATGTCTTCTCAGTATCGCTATTTCTGTAAAAATGCTCCCATTTTCATGCAGACATCTATCAATGGTTACAACTACCTGTTTTCTGATACATTTTATAGCAAACGTACTGAACTATTTAGATCTAAACATTTAAAAGGGGTCAACTGAGAATGTCATAAGCTATGTGGATTGGATATCATGTCATGAGCATTTATCATCATCACCAGTAGCACCACCATCACATACTAAGAATAGTATTATTTTCAAGTTATTAGTTTTGTATTCCTCTTTTAGCCTGATATATGTTAAAAATCACTGTCTCAGTCTCAACTTGGAATGACCTATATATTATAAATGTTTCATTAAGGTCCAACTGTAGTGGTTGCATTTGCATGTGTTGTTTTTATAAACTGAAATGATTGAGAAAAACCTTGCATATTACATACTTGAACAGTACAGACTTAAATCCTTGAAGATGTCAGTACAGTACAACTTATATAACAAGTAGAGAAGTCTACACAAAATATTCTACGTTATTTCAAAGCGCGTCACCGTCATGTCATACCATGTATGTACATATTACATACACTTAGAAGTACTGAATACGCAATTCTCAGGTGCTGTCATCAACGTCTCTATATAGTAATGTTCGCGCTTTATTATAATCAAAATTAATTGGCATTGCTTTGATGAGAAAGTTCTATTTCCTTTTAATGTCTTTGTATGTTGCAGAACTAATAGAATTTGACACTGAGTATGCATGCCTAGAACTTATTATACCTATGTAAATGTATAAATCAAAGTTATGAGAATTTTACACGCAGAAGAGAAATGAATAGTAAAATAGTAACAACGTGTGTGTAGAATGTGCACTACCGAAATAAATGTATCGGTGGTATTATGAACAGAAGTGAACCTCATATACTGCAGTGCACTGGTAGTAGTACAAGTATAATATGGGTATGGTTTAGTTGGTGTCTACCTGTATGTGACTGGAGTGAGTGGCTTGGATCAAATAAATGCTGCATTTGGATAATTTTACAAGATTTACGGAGCTGTAATACAATAGCTGTCAAAACTAAGTTCAGTTGTAGGTCATCATCCAATACATTTCATTCCAAGGTAATATTCAGACACTTTGGCATAATTTACAACGATATTACAAAAGAAGACGTATTTACTCGAATAAAAGTTGCTATCACATAAGTACATAGCAAATTGCAGATTTGCAAGTCCTGTCATACAATAGAATATTATTGTAAAATGCCTTAATGTATGCATGTGTATTGCATACCTACCATATAGAGAGAACTATAGCATCTGTAGCTCTCAGCTACTAACAGTGCACGTTCTTAATTATAAATTAAAATAATTTCAGTTAATACGAACCTGCATTACTAGTTTTGCCAGTGTAGCTACAACTCTTTCCTACATCTCTCTGTTTATATTTTACTGAATGAACTATATATGCATACACCTATATGAAAACATTTTATCTAATTGCAAATACCTACTTTATAGCAAATAAGAAGGCAGTGCACATAATACTAGCCCCTAGCTTTTATAAAATGGGGCTGTAAGCAAACGGCATGAATGATTAAGCATTATTTTAGTATTCGTACTTTGTAAAACAGAATCTGTAGTATGTGCCTCTGTAGTATTTTCTAGTGTGCCTGCAAAATATACAACATTACATGCAACATATGTAATATAGTCGGGAGATTATTATCAAAATATCAATTCATTTAGCATGCACGTACTATTTACTCCTGCTAAGATACTGCTAGGTGTGGAATCCTTCTGTTTAACTGCTAGAGAAGCTGTTTCCAGCTATTCATTTGCATACTCACACATCATTGAATCATGAACTCAGCCAAAGAAATAATATTTATATCTTGTTAGCTAAGCTAATACAATAATAATATTTGAGCCTTGTGCAGTGCAGCTGTACAATAATATGATTATCAATCTAACTGCTCAGGTTTCTCTTTTTAATCTTATTACTTTCCTACTCACACTCAGTACCTACATCATAGGTACACAGATCTAAAGCAGTTTTTCAACTTCCAATAATCGACTTTATGACCATTAAATGTCTTACTGAGAATGTAAATAATTCTTAAGATATAAATCACTAATCGCATTAGAATGTGCATAAAATTTGTAATGCCTCTTCATATGTTTAATACTACTACAAGAATTTTATGAATCAGAAGAGAATAAAAACAAAATTATGCGTTGCATAAACTGCATAAATAAGTACAGTTCCAAGGTAAGCACAGTAATTAAAATTGCAGTAGTCTGAATGGAAGTTCAATAATTTCCCATGATTGCTGCAAATACTTTAGAATTACTTCCATGTAGTATTATTGCGAATATGAAAGATTCCAGTTTACCTTGTCGTAAATTATTATAATTTTCCTACCTTGTGTTATTTTGGGGTGTTCTTTCTTCTAGTGATCCATATGTAAATCTTCTGAAAGTCTCCATTTGACTGAACTAAAATCTGAGGCTCAGCCAAAAACACCGAAGTACTAGTTTGAGGCAATTTTCTTTAAAGATATTTGAGTGTCTCACTCATTATTTCGCAAGTGTTCTAAAACATGATTTTGAACACATGAAGTATGGGTGGAGAATGAAAATTCCTGACAAGAATCATCTCCATGCAAAGAAATCTTTATATAGGATTTTTGAGAAAACCTGAACTCCCAAGTTAAATTTTCCACTAACAAGATTTGCATGCATATGTGTATTCATTACCTATAACGATCCATCAACTGTACATGATCTTTCTACTGGCCTAGAAAAGGTATACTAAAGCACAGACTCTATGAACTCCCACTCAGCCAGTTTTATTAGTTTAATTCACAATCAGAACAAGAAAAATATTAGTGGAAATACGTACTACATACCAGGGACAAAGGTTAACCTTTTACCGGTACAACATCATATTGATTGGATGCAAAATTATAGGGTTTCTTGTCCAACAGTACTGGTTTGTATGTTAGTAGATTACTGCTTAAGTTGTCGATACTGAGTGGGTTGGTTTGCCCAGTGGACATGTGAATAAAAATTGTCTTATCACCACGGGTCGTGTTTGTGTTTGATATTGGGAGATTTAAGAGCACCTACATGATATCTCCCAACCAAATAAATGTGAATTATGCTATAATATGTATTTACCCAGAAATTGTCTCAGAGCAAATGCCTATAGATCTGAACCATGAGCTTCATTTGATTGAAAACATAAAACTGCAGCATTTCTGAATTACCCTTTGATTGGGAGCAAAATGCTGAAATCACTAGTTTTATTTTACAGGATACTGCACCGCAGGTATTTGTTTAACCGTAGTTTCTGCTTTAGAACCCTTTTGAATTATATAGCTTGTATTCATGTGAGATGGGACAATATCAAAGGTTCTTATGTCTTATTTATATTCAACACTGGTCCAAATAATATTGCAAAATGAAATTCTGATGATTTCACTGTTGACAATTTACATTGTTTGGAACATGGGTGTTTTTGCATGTGTATTACGTATTACTTTATTTTGGTAGTTATATTATTATTGTTAGCTGTGCATTTTAGACCTTATATTGTTCATTGGCTACATTTTATACTGCTAAACAATAGTATCAACTCTGGCAAATTCTTTTATACATACCACATTCAGTAGACCTCATAAACATATTATGCACATAGTGCACCTCTATTTAAAAATTTAATCCACAATAATGTGACATGCAATTGCGTGTTAGGTAACATTTGAATGAATAATAATATATTCTGGTGCAATTTAGGTGGTCATGTAGAACAATACCTATTGATACTTGGAAATGGATAAATACAAATATTTGTGAGTTGGTGAGTCAGTATTTTGGTAAATATGGTATATTGAGCAGCAGTCTTTTTTCCTTTCTGGGTATTTTTATGTTCAATAGAAAATACTCCAGTAGTTCAAATATGTAAAGCAGTTGTTTTACAAAAACATATCATTGAATTGAATGAGATTGAATAAATAGTACATATAAATATTGAATATCATGACTACATAAAATGAGCAGACATGAGTAATCCAAATTGAATTTTTATTTGCCAAGCAAACTTTGCTGTTGCCCGAATGCTGTAGCATGTACATATCACATACAATGTACAGTGCACTTGTGATTGTGATAGGAAAAACAGACTGTTTACTTCTGCAATCACCCTCAGTCAGCACGAGGTGGTCGCATTGGAATTGGATGAGGACATTAATAATTCAATCTTATTGTTGAAACAGAAATCATATTGGCAGCTTATTATTTGGTTTGGGTTTATTTGTGGGCTTAGGGTTAGTGACAGGTGCAAAGTCTTAAAATTTATCAGTACAATTAGCATTTTATTCCAGAAGATTGAGGACTAAATAATGAATTTATCTACGGTGCTATGATTTATTTCTGTTTATCGCTGCTGACTACATAAATAAGTAGCAACTGCACCCAAAACACTTTTACCGTACTCAAGCAGGTCTAAAAGGGAATATTTTATTTAAACAAAGACACATGGCTTAATATATCTTTAAGAACGGAAAGATAGGTAAGGAAATTGAATCAATACCTTTTACTTCTGCAGAGTTATTTCTATAAACTGCAGTCCAGAATAAGGTTCAACAAACTTTTCTCAAGTTATCTTGTATAAGATGATAATAGAAGGATACGCTTTGTCTTAAAGAATTCGTAAACACCAATCAATTGTTTGTTCTTAGAGTTAGCACTTATCACCACACAGAGATACAATTGGACCGGAGTCCACAATATAATTAGAATAGAATAAGAACACACTTGTTAATAAGTTTACTTTCGAAACGGAGAATTGTTATTTTGTATGTTAGCTGCTGTAAGAATTGAATAAAGTGAGACTCATGTTTTTCATTGAGACGAGGGAATCTGCATGTAACTATATGTTCAAGGATAGAGTAAACACTGAAAATGTGCAAGAGAATTTTTGTTGGGTTAACACGAAGAGTTATACCTACTTAAGTTACACATTGATCAGGTATCCGCCTCACTCATTGTCAGTTTGTCAGGGATTTCGATCGTGCGTAACTATATGTATAAGTGTTTCAACACTGGTCGTGTACTTGCTCTTTGATTTTATTCACGATTTCACACACTAATAATAATATAGCATGTGTATGTGTAAGTATAGTGTTTCTGATGATGAATATCAGTTAACCTGCAATAGAGTATGAGATTCCTTGTGTAATGGAAATAAAGTTAACTGTGTGAACACACAGAATGAGTCGAGAAATGGTATTTAAGTGCTTAACGAATTTACAGGGGAGTCTGGAGTTACTATAGTGGAGGACAAGGCGAAAGAATTTTATTTGCTACTTTATCTGTGGGAAATGTCTTTTGATCTACATACATCTTCGGGTGGAGAATCTTATGAGACAGTTTGGTGATGCCGCACCGGAACTAGAAAACGAAATGGGATAAATAATAGAGAAGTTTTACTGCTCTGGCTTCACTAAGCCATGTAGCGGATGTATTGGGGTTTCCTCGTGTCTCTATCTACAGATATGTTGTTAAGACATTGAAATCAAATAATGATAAGATTAGGTATTTAATATTTAATTTCTGAGTCAATTTGGACGTTTTCGGTATGTTGGGAGCAAAGAACTGCCGGGAAGTAGAGAGAAGTTGATACAGAGTGTGAAGGAGAAGTGGGGAAGATGTGAAATGAAAGGTGAGTCGATGAAGATAAGGTCTTGGGCTAACTAAACTCCCTTCACATTCACTCCACTACTGGGACATGGGCTTGTTGAGACCACAAGAGCCGAAAATGAGCTTCTCCCTCTCTCAACATCAACACGAGTACATGTGAGTTCCACAGACTACTCTCCCTACTAAGTAATGCACTTTAAGCTCTCTCAACGAAATAGAAATACAATTCCCAGCACTCCGTGCTGGATTCTATTTAGTATTTCATACCGAGCATACCTACACTACATCCTTCCACTCTCATCATCATCTACTCAACCTGCATTTTCTCATTGCATTGTGTAGTAAATTGCAGGTTATACCTATTAGCTTGATATACATGCATATTACATCCAGCTATCAAATGCAGAATGTATGTAAATGTAGTCGTTTCTACGATGATATTATCTTCACTTATTTAATCGTGTAACCCTAGTAGTCTTATACAGTCGAGGATTCCTAGATACTGGTACTGGTTTATAATTGCCTTGGCTTATGATAGACGGTGTGTTTAGGTACGCAATAGTAATCACGTAAGAGCTGAGGGAAACTGATAAGTTGCAATCTGCATAAATACTAATGTAAGACTACCCTCCCTCTTCTACTACTAGTAACTATATAATTCACAAAACTCTTCGCACTCATGTAATATACTCTGTAATAACACGTTTATATTAATAATTTGCAATAAATACTACAGAAACACTATTTTTGCAAGTGTACACTATCTACACATCACCAAAATCACAATGCACAATGAATGCCTTGCAATTTGCAATATCCACTAGAGTAATAGTGTGAATCTAAAAATCTAAGGAGGACATTGCGTTTTACGTTTGAGGCTAGCATCATCACGAGGGCGATTTGTTGACCATATTTAGAAGTATAAACATGCATGCCATAATTGCCATAATAAATATAGCCTACCTATGGACATTATAACTACGTATACAAATTGTACAAATGCTATGCCCCACATGCCATGCATTCTTCCATGGGTATTTTTGTTTTCCTCTCACTAGGCTATTCAAAACCATGACTAAAATCAGAAAGATCAATGTCATAAAATAACAAATATGGGAAAAAGAACCTTGCACTCGACCAAACTTACATAAACTTCATTGTAACTACATAAACTTTAAGAAGGTAATAAAAATTTTGCGTTTTAATTTTCCTTATTTGTTCATAATTTCTCTATCAGACCATTCCAGCGTTTATACCTACTGACAATATGCACTGTAGTGTACATGGGAAATGTAACCATTTTAATAAGCACCTTACTCCTGACTTTAGCGATTATAATCTTCGCAAAAATTACATCCTCAATTTATTGTAGGTCACAGGTTTAAATATTTTCAGATATTCGTTGATTATAGCTTCTTGGACTGGCTATCCTTGTCCTCTCTCGTTAAAATAGAAGAATTTTAAGTATGCGTTCTATCGATTGTGCAACTTATGCTATACACGTAAATAATGTTAGTAGATGATGAGTGCAAGGTGTTTGTTCAAACGAAGTATGCGAAGCAAATATTTCTATTATTTATTAGTCATAAAGTTTATAGGTATAATATTTATTAATCCCTCACAGTTAAATCAGACTACGTGTGTTTGGTGTTTGTATGGTATGCTTTAAAGGCATAATGTACTTGCATTGTCATAAAGCTAAGAATGTAAGTATTGGTATGAATATTCTCTACAAATTGGAAGCTGTGTGTAATTCCATCGCATCAAAAATGTTTACCACGCATTTGGTTGTATCTGGATTGTGCTGCATTGCAGATTTTTAAAGAAATTATCCCACAGAGCGACCAGTTTTTCCCAGTCTAGTTTTTGTTAGAAATTTTCATGCAGGTTGCTTAATATAATTTTAGTCTATCCGAAGTGAGTATCATGACTTGGAGTTAAACGTAGAAGTATCATGTAGATTAAGATTATAGAGAAATAAGGAAAAGTGAATATTTTTAGCTACATAAATCGTACGTATGGTTGTGGAATGGAGGCATGAGACAAGTTATGCTCCTTGTAGTTTGGACAAGAGTCGTTCACGAAAAAACGTGTAGTTTGCTCAGAGCTCACTAAATGCCAACAATAAAATAGTTTGAGCAAAATCTGATTAGACAGTAAAATACACATTGTACAATATTGGTTCACTTGATAGTTCATACAGATTCATTTTGTGGTGTACCAAGAAAAGTTACTAAGAATACTGGATGCAAGAAGTTTCCGAGTTGTATCATCCGAACTAATTCCTGTTATTTCCAAAAGCATGAAATTTTGCTTCTCCTGCTCGAGTGAGTCGCTTTGAGGTGACACTGAAGTGTAATCGTACTGGGAATGAAACAAGAGAAAAGCTAGAAATACTTAATATTTTTGGCATTGGTCTCCGAAGGAAATGTCTAATGCTCAACATGTAAACCTGGTCGGGGTCTCAAATGGGAGAGGAGGGAAATATTGAGACAACTCCTTAATCTTTGTTACAATCTAATACTTGTTTTTATTTATTCCACATAATTTTCAGTAAAGAGTGACTACCGAGGTGGGTGTGCTCTCTTTTATTACATAATATGTCAGTCTTAGCACATTTTACTACCTCATTTCGGTTACTTCGCAGTTGGTAGAGCACTACCTATATTCTCCGTACTAATACTAATCTGTGGGAACTTTCAGTATTTTTATAGTTTTACTTTCTTGTAGAATCCCAGGGATTCTTCTTTGTAACTACATAGTGCCGGTGCACAGAATGCATGTTACCTATGTATAGTTATCGTGCAACTTTTTCGACTACAACTTTTGTAGGAAATCTATATAGGTATACTACATAGTAGTGTATGATATTAGTACTCGTCTCTGCTGGATTTACTACTATACTATCCGTATAGTAGAATCCTTGTTACGTAAACTTCACGGACGAAAAAAAATCCGACAGCCCTTTGCCAAAAAATGTTTTTATGAGTATAATCAAATCATAGATGTCTGTGACGAATGTTATACACTAACATGCATTACCACAACATGTGATACAAATATAAACTAGTTCAAACAAAATACACAGACATTTATTTTCCCTATCCTATAAATTATGTGCAGTAAATTCAGCAAACGAAGCAGCAAATGTCTCTATACTAGGTTAATGAATTTACTCTTTGATTTTTTTGAGCTCCCGGTTAATCAGCCAATCTTCTTGATGCAATAATCTCTCTAACCTCTGGACCTGCACTTACTACTAAACCTCGTTGGTTTTGATCTTTTTTCCCGCTATTTACTCCCAGATATTTTCTCATAGCCTAAACCTTCACATGTCACTTAAATGCTTCGTCACACTATATATTGAATTCGCATCCTGTTTTAGAAAACCGATTTATTCTCCATCAGAGACATGCCTACTTATGTGTACTACATTCAAGTAAGGACTTAATACATTCAAATTTACTGAGCACCAACCAACACATTTTGCATTACTTTTGGGATTTTCAATGTTTCAAAGAACTTTGTCACATTGGCCACCCGTATCTGATTATTTTGATATTTATTGTGTAACTCAGTGCAAATAGTGCGAAATCAGATTAAACATTTAAACTTTGAATCTCGAATAATATAGCATAGCCCTAGAGGAGTTCATGTATAGTAATTCTTTTGGAAATTGTAAGTGCGGGTGGAATCAATTATCTTGCAGCAGCGTTGGCGTGTACTACAAGGAGTATTTGGATCTCTAAAGCTTCGAAAATGCTGGTTTCTTCTTGCATGTTTCAATCTCAGCATCTCCAACTAAATTTTCTCCCTATTGAGTAAATATCCTCCGCACATTTGTTTCGTCTACTGTGTTTACGCTCGTATAGTAATTAATATGAAAATGGGGACGCACAAAATGAACCTATAATTTTACGCATCGCCAGGTAATATGACATACCATTCTAAAGCATTTATAAACTGATTGTAACCAGCACAATATGTTAGCCGACCTTCTTGGTTAGGAATACGAAATGATCAAGTCATCTAAAACCTTATTTAGTCTATTAGCCTTTGATCTTTGCATTAAAGAAGCAATGGAAGTTTTAGACTAAGTCTGTTAAACAAATATCGTTCGAACATTTTGCACTCGGTATTTCGAACATTTGTTTTTGCATTCGAACATTTTGCATTCGGTATTCGAACAAATTGTTTTTGCATTCTACCAAACATTCGAACAAACGACTTTCGAAGAATTTGCCGCACACCGAAAAAGAAGCCTAGGGGTAACTGCAAATCCTGTATTGTTCGGTACTATCTGCAAATATATTTAGTTTACAGTTACACGCAATTTTTATTACGCATTTACGCATAGATAATGACTATCCCTTTTATCTGTTCAGAATGACAATCACAATAACCGAAAGTAAATACGCAAACTAAATATATAGTGATAGCTGATTGGTTTTTGCCGTAGGCCGAGAAGTGACGAAAGTACGAATATTTTTTGATGTAAGTAGTTAACCTATAATAGTTAATTGGATGAATGTAAAGATAGGGCATTAATCAAGATAACAATGGTAGAGTATAATCTATACTTTTCGTGAGCATTGAAGAGTTTGACATTCTAAATGTTGATGAGCAAAAACACATTTGAAAGTTGATTATATTAAGGACTGCTGCTGGCATTTGGCATATATGTGCATAGTGGAATTTATGTTAATGAGGAACTAGAATATGAAGTGTAAACTGAAGATAAAGCAACAAAGAACACTTTGATGAATGCTGTGTATTCATATATTATTGACGATTCGATATATCATTTGAGTTTATACATAGCGGTCATATATTTCTAGGAGCCATACTACTGCAGATGGTAAGACACAATTCGTTTTGTGTTTGAGTTTTCCATCAGATCTTAAAATGAACTTTATGGTAATTTGGTAGAAATTGGCCTTTGCTTTTAGTTTGGGTTTACTTAAGAGGAGTAGAAGACGAAGTGGTTGCGAGGAGCGAAGTGTGTACTTGTGTGTTAAGCGAGCTGATGGTTCTTATATCCGTGATAATTTGAGTCGTCTAGTCTATGCGTCTTCTCCTTTGCCGTCTTCATCTGTTTGTTCTTCAGCACTTATGTAATCGAGAGTTTTAGCATACGGTTCTGGATCAAGCATTCTATCATAATCCGGGCAGATACCTGCTTCGTATACATCTCTGTGAATCATTTCTTGACGAGTTTTCCACAGCTTGCTCACTTCGACTTGAATTTTCTTGTGAGTTCCTTCGCTTATTTTGCCCAAAGGCTTCCATATTCCATCAACGCATATTGCTGGCTGAAGCATAAAAGTGCCAGGAGGAAAACTGGATGTAACTGAATCAACGAGAAATACAATTTATGTAGGAGTACGCCCTAATTTGACTCTAGCAAATTTAAATTTGGATTTGCCATCAACTAAATAATTTACCCTAATAGAGACAACAAACTCAATGTGGACAAAACAGTCACAACTTACAGCAGCATTGCACACCAAGACAGATAACAGGGACTGGAACATTGACACAGCTCTCTGTACCCATCGGGTCGCAAATTGGATACGCCGAGAACCTTTTATTAGACAAGGGACAATTTCCGCAAGTCAATGGGTCCATCAGCAGCCACAATTGAATCGTATTCACAATGCTGTCTGCCATTACCATACTAAAGGAGACTCTCGTAGTAGTTTTTTTCAAACGAGAAATCTATTTCCAAAATGTTACAAATCCTCATTTTCCATTGCTAATTGAAGACAATAGAATTGATTTATTTAATGGTGTGTCCAATGTGTTAAATTTTCTCTTCACCTGTAACTGCAGAAATGACTCTGCAAACCCATTGTACAATTGACCACAATTGGAAGCTACTTCTGCCAGTGGTACTTCAACGCCTGGACCACGAACCGTTGTTATTCCTTTGGAGACTCCATCAATTACCTCAATATAAGCTCCGGTCAACCCTGGCCAGCCGTATGCATAGATTCTGTTTATACAGCCCGCAGGAACGTTCGTTATTTTCGAAATTTCAGACTTTGCTTGCTGAACTACGTAATGTCCTGTGGTTATTACTTGGCCGTAGCTTACTTTATGGTAGGGAACAATTTTCCTGAAAATCTGTTGGTACAAATGATTTAAATTTAATTTATTGAGACCCCTATGCTAGAAATGTTCATGATGCTTACTATAGTTCACAAAACTAGATCATGAAATGAATAAAATATTAGAACCACTACGGCTATTTTCACAATATACTACAACCTGCATTTACTAATGTTGCATTTTATGCCACTCAACTGACATTTTGTTATGTGGGATGATCATGCTGAAAAATGATGTAGGTATTTTATCAATAATTTACTCCTATTGCCCCTTTAATTTAGATGCGGTTATCGAATAATATATGGTAGAGGGAAGAAGAAAGTCGTATCGGTGGGCTTGACCTGTGAGATAATAAATCGGATGTATTTACCTCTGTAATGTAGCATTGCGGTCCTTCACCTCCAATGATAACTCGGCAATTCTTGATGGATTTCCCTCTGCTCATTGCTGTGAAATATTTGATAACAGTCATTTCTACTCTAGTTAGCCAATCTTTGCACTCTTCCTCTGGATTGATACTCAGGTCCTCCATGTACAATAGCAAATTACACTGATAGAATAGCATTGGCAAAGATGTTGTTACTGATGCTTTGAACAGGTTTGGTGAAGCCAAATCTACTAATTCCATTATTAATCCATCGAGCATTCGACTCGGGGATGCTTCATCGTAGATTCGGATATTAAAAAGTAACCCAGGGGGAACCATCGAGACTGGTGAGAGGAGTTGTGATAGCACGTGCTCTAGCATCTTGATTGGGGCGTTAATTATAGATAAGTTGAAAATGGAGGCATCTCCTCTATCTTGACCCTCGAAACCCCGACCGAAACTCTGTCGATGAAATGTACACAATGAACAAGCAATTCAGAATGATATAATTTCTGAGATGTGAAATATTGGGAAACAAGTCAGTGAGCAGCTTCCTTCTAAAATACCTACACTATTATTTATCTTCACACATTACTACACAATACAAGTAACTTATTGGCCAATGTCCCATTTTGATGGCTTTATTTAATTATTCACCCAAGCAGATTGTACCTCTTTGTTAATATTCATTGTATCTTGCAAGTCAGAGATCGGTGGATCACAAGATATGCCAAAATTTAGCATCGCGAATTCACAAAAATCATCTACATCTCCAATCAAATTAAGTTTCCCATCAAGCGCAACCAAAACTTCATAAATCACAGGAGAACGTTTAATGTCCCAATTCCGTAGTCGTTTCATTTTCTCCATGAAATCCTGCATTAAAATTCTACCTATTATTCTGTAGATGTGAATGAAATATCAATTGATATAAGTAATATGACAAGAAAAGGATTATTGACTAACAATCCAATTGAATCGGTCCATCTGTCAAATAAATAAAATTAATTATCCTTTAGTATTGAATTACTGATAGTGTAAGTATTTACATTTACATAAAAGGTAGAAACAAACCATCTGCTTGTGGAATTCTAGAGTGGGGTTGCTGGCCACAATCTCATCTGCGATTTTTTCTGCTTTTGCCAACCCAAGACAGTCGCTCATACCAACTATCTCGAATCTACTCATTCTGGCTGCTGGGATGGAAAATGATCAATATTACGGAAGACAATAAATGTATGTATGTACCTTCGGACTATGTACCCGGCTTTCGTTTGTATGCCTTTGCCTGAGTGCCAATTGATCTCGGAGGAATGTATACCCAAGTCCAACTACAGTAGTATATTATTACGTTATTTCAGGTTCTTTAAAGCTCTAATGTAATGTAACGGCACAAGCTATACGATCGTAGAGTAAATGCCGTTGTTTCAAAATGGACAATAATGAACTCGAGTAGCATTCTTGTGTTCATTACTGTAACTGGAGAGAATCAATAGTTTGTAAGTAGTTTATGCTCAGAATTGCTGGTTTCCTTGGCTTTGATTTTCATCAGTCTGTAGAGTGTAGGCATCACATAATCACATTGATGAAATTACATGGAACTATGGAACTGCCTGAGCTGGACTCTGGACATCATCAAGAACGAGTTCCAGTCTCTAGATTTCCAGGTGAAATACATAGAATCGACTAGAAAATCTACTTTATTGGCTCAATTGCTAGCCGTTATTGGTTTACTGTTCAAAAATGGGTAGAAATTAAAGGAAGGGTATATCAGCCTTGTTGAAATTCGCGAAAATTTTCGAAATGGGTTACATTACCAATGTAGGTGACGTGAGTAAGGTGCATTTATGTTGTACCTATAACAAAGTGTCTAAAGGACGGCTCCTAACACTCGTTAACTATAAGTTATATAGCGGCTATAGTGCTAGTGATACATATACTTATGATAAAAATTATAACTGACTAAAATAATTAGATTTTATTGCACTATTATTCACACTGAGGAATTCCTTTAGTAAGGGTTTAGTTCATTACAGCATACATAATACAAACTACCTTTTAGTAGTACCTACAAGCCTAGTTTCAGTTAGTTTATTATTTTGTCAATCAAATTACATCAAATCTTTGATTTACACACAGAATAGAATTCGTTATTATGATCTATGTACTATAATGTCATTCTAGCAGGCAGTCAATCTAAATTGTATACAATAACGTTTTTAGTTTCTTTCAACTAGCTACAGATAATTTTAAGTGGTGGAGGATTTCGTAGATTTATTTGATTGCGTCGATCCGGTCGATCCCTTTGTTCGTTTCCACTTCATGCGACGATTCTGGAACCAAACTTTAACCTATGAACACGAATTAAATATCAAAGTTCTGTTCAAATTATTATCATAAGTATGCTGTAATCGTGAATATGATGAATGAGCACACTGAGGTATCTGTAGATTGATATACACATCTAGCATCATAAATATTGTGTCATAACTCTACTTTACTATAGTCGCAATATTCAGTATAATAAGCTGGGAAGTTGTGTAGAAATGCAATGATAATATTATACCTGTCTTTCAGTCAAGTCCAGAGCCACGGCAATTTCATAGCGTCGTAAACGAGTCAAGTAATTCGAATGGATGAACTCTCGTTCCAGTTCGCGTATCTGCTGTTTAGTGAAAGCAGTTCTTTCTTTTCTCGACTTTCCATCTTATAACATACAAGGAAAACGTTTTGTTTCAATTTATATTGTGAATTTGACAGAATCTGAATTAAATACATTGCTAATATCATGGGTCCAATGTTACCTTGCTTTAAGTAACAAAACTTGAGTTATATAAGTAGCTATATACAAATACACTCAAGTACTTAGTACCAACATAATAAGAAATAAGAATTTCATCATATTATTTGTAAAATCTGTCATATTGAAGTAAATGAAATAATATCGGTTTAGAAGATGGGTACCTACCTAAATACTATCGCATCCCTAAACCACATTAATAAACTTAATTAAATCTGTCCCTTAATTTCGTCTTAATCAAAATAATTTGGCCTATGTACTTTAAGCATCTCATCCCCCAAGCACTTTGGAATAAAAGACCATACTTGTGTCTCAATTTCAACCAGCCTTTATAATTGTATCCCCCCTGCTCAAACCCTATAATTTCGAATACCAAATTATAAAACTAAGTTGATTTATACATGCACTAGTTGTACTTCTACCTCCACTTATAGATCTAAATATCTCATACTTTATGATTAATGATATTGTTAGTAAACTTTACGTAGAGAGCCTAATTTAGCCAGTGAATTTTATAGTCTTAAGGATATGAGCATCCTAACTGTAAATGTACTAATAAAACAACAGCAGATTAATTACCAATTATATCTTCATTGTAATCCGCATCGCAAAGTTGCTCATCATAACAAGTCCCTTGGCCATCATCGCTTGACCCAGAAACGTTGCTCATGATGGTTTGCTCGAAATTTTCTTCATGATAATTTGCTTCTCGGGTTGTTTCTTGCATAGCTCCAGGTAGATTTGGAGAAGGATTTCTCATTCCGTTGAGAACCAGGGACTTTGCCGAGCAAAGAATAGAATTCTTCTCCATAAAGCAATGACGGATATTCTCACATTGTGGCGATTGATCTAATTCGGCTTGTGAGAAATGAGGAAACCCTGTGTAAGACCATCCGCTGTAACCACCAATCTGACTCACATCGCACTCTTGGTTAGGCTCGGAAGTTTTATTGTAAGCACAAGAGCTTACACCGTAGTACAAAGATTCCATAGATGATATGCAGATTTGGGAAATACTTTGGTTATTGCCTAGAAATACTTTTTAAGGTGTCTGTAGTAATATCTATTTCCTTCTAAATGTCACCTTTTTTGTAAATAAAAATCCGAAATTATGTAATTAATCTGCCCTAAGAATCTTAAATCGATATACAATTAGCCTGCAATTCTTTTCTGGAGTAATGTTCACAAGAGCACTTCACAATGATAACTAACGTTAGATTAGTGAATGAAACCCATAGACATGCTAACTAAAGCTTTGAATATGACCAAAGTGTAAGTCTCGGTGTAGGTCGTCGGATAGTTATTAGGACTATGGAAGTGAACCATGCATTCATGTGCGACCACCCAAACAAACTAAAAGGACCAACTTTCTTTCCTCACTTCCCTGATACATGACACTTTTATTACAGTTGTAGTATAAGAGTGTGAAAATGTACCCCATCCCAAACGAACGATGAATGAACCACAGCTAGCTCGGAAATTACCTATTCCACACATAAGACTACAATGAAAACGTATTTTACCTTACATAATACAGTGACAAGAGTCAAGAGAGGTAATATTTCCCTAAATGTTCGGTCCACCCTGAAAGAAATGCTTATTAATGACTTTAGTGGGTGGTTCCAGTCTTTATTTTTAGAGGATTCAGACTGCTTGTCGCCAGTAAAGTAATTATCACTAGTATTGTATTCCGGATGACTCTGGTTACACACGACTGTCCTTTATTTAAGTTTCATTGCCGCAGCACACACCCAGACTAACAGAATCGGACAGTATCTCACTCTCACTATATGTAACTCAACAGAAGGAAGTGAGACCCTTAAAGGGACAGCGCAACTAAATAAGCAGTATGAAGAATAGAGCTAGTCTCTACTTCCTTAAATTTGAAGCAACACGAAGGAACTTTTGTCAATGAAGACTCTTCTCTAAGGCAGTTTTCAAGAAGGAATAGACTCACAATCGTCGAATGAGTAGCACGGAAGGGGTGCGTGAAGCCTGATGATGACTTGAAAGCTAGATCTACATCTCTGAACATTGTTAGCTGAGAAATAGTTGTGGATTGCTTGGGCTACTAACAATATTACACTTGTAAAGACGGCTATTGCAGTTTTTCTTTGCTAACTGCCTGGGCCTGCCACAGTCTAGAAAAAATGACTTTTGGTTTGGGCTGGAATTCTCATCAGCAAGCGGAAAGAAAACAAAGTTACAGCTCATCAGTCAAATGTACTCTAACATTTCATGGCAGGTCCGAGGTCCGATGTAATCCTACTCGCTATACATGTAAATAATAAACTGATTTTCTATTCTCTATTTTCTTTTCATTCACATCCACAGCTAAGGCGTCATTTTCATCTCATTCTCTCTCATCTCACACATCTCATTATCATAACATGTACTGTACTGCCTATCACATACCATTTGCTACCTACATTGATATAATGATGTTACTCAACATACTTAATGCATATATAGGTAGATATGAACTAAAATAGATAAGTTCTGCAGAAGTAATCAAACCATAACTGCCTATTATATTTGTAATGTGCCTAAATATGTACATACAAATATGAACATGCCGTAGCAGGTAGCAAATGAATGATATTTGGTATGAAACAAATATGAGATGAAGTTCCTGTAGTTCTTTTTATATCCTGTAGCCTGTAAGTAACCAAGTTTGTAACTTTGTAACATGTAGAGGAAGCCAAGGAAGGTGATAAATAAACAAAAATATGATGAATAGTAATAACTTTATTTGAAATAAACTAGTCCTTGGGGCGTACTATAAAATAAAGTAAAATCTTAAATCCTACTGCTAATACTACTTATGAACTGTGATATACTTCGAAAAATTTCATGGTCATGTCGCGAGCATTAAAAGGTTTGTACGGCTTAGCTTGTAAATGTGTGTTTACTTACACTTGCACCTCTAGATATATAACATTGGCAGATTATGCTTCTCATCCCCTAACCTTATTATTATAGATTCTGGAACCATAAAGAAGAATAGTATGACATGTTTGTGGTATGTAAATTGTTTGAAACGTCTACTTTTGTCCATTTGTTACTAACTTGCTATATAATACTTGGGGTGACACAATAATCAAGATCAATCAAGGTGATGAGTTAAGTTAATACTTGTCTATGCGAGCATTTTCTTTTGATAACGAAACCTACATAGAACGTGAGTAAGATTCACAAAAGTATAACTTTATTTACATCGATACAGTTAATTAATACACAGACTTAAGGTTGCGTGGTGTAATTAGTAACACACGTAATGTAACCCAAATCGTTGAATATTTCTTCACATTCAACCATGTGAAAAAGTGTGATGAATGAAGTAAATAACTCATCTGCAGACTTCTTTTACATAATATTATTATTATATTTTCATATTCATACAACAAAAACACTATATTTTATTATCACGTCCGGTCCAACCGCGACAATGTACCTATGTCTGTCAAATAATAAACTACGAGACTACAAAACAGACTAAGATATAAAAAATGTACTTTAAATAACTAATTAATAACCACAACAGAACAATGATAAAACTAACTTGTGTTTTACGTTGTAAATGTATGTATGTAGCAGTTAAATACTAAATATTGTAACACCTACCCCACCTACCTTATACTTCCTAGTTCCTAAGCATGTCATACTACAGCAATACAGCAATAATAGTACATACTAATTTTTCATTCAATTTATAATTCACGTGAAAAAAAGTTATAAAAGTTATCTAGACCATTAGGTCAAATCAAAAGAAATAAATTGCACAATAGCCATTCACAGGCTTAATGATAATAAAAATTATTACTAATTTTGCTTAGGAGTTGGGTTCTGTTGCCCAACCTGTGGTGTATCGGAAACAGTGATGGTTTGTGTGGTAGTCGGAGTGGAAAGAACGTTCGAAACTTGAGAATTGACAGAAATTGGAATCGGGAGCGTATGTGGAGAAACTTGTCTGGACAGAGGCATAATTAAAGTTGTTCCAGTGGGAGTAGCTGGACGAGCTCGAGCAATTCGAATATTTCCCCCAGCTGCAGCTACCAATGAAGACGCAGTGGGTCTAACGGAAGGAAGGGAAACCAACCTGGTTCCTGCAGAAGTTGTCACAACACCCGCAGAATGAGTTTGCCACATGTTGTGATTCAATCCGGCGTTATTGACTGCACTCCTTATTCCCGAGGCTGTCAATGGTCTCATTCCCGCAGTGGTAATAGTGACAGGTCGGAGCATACCAGAAGCTGTTGATGAATTAATTGTGCCTGTAACAGTGGGCCTCGTCATACCAATATTGCTCATCACAGCAGCAACGCCCATGGTTCTTACACCTTGAGAGATAGCGTTGGGAGATCGAACAATTGTTCCAGAACTCGTCACCGTAGTCAACGAGGGAGCCGGTCTTACAACTGTGGCTCCCGCGGATAAAGCGCTTCTTAATTGAGATGCTGTAAGAGTAGTTGTTCGGACATGACTGACAGGTCTAATACCCGCAGCTCTAACTGTGGAAACCGTTTTCCCCATACGAGGATTCGCTATACCAGAAGCAGGAATCGGAGCTGTTCTAGCTACTACTGTAGTTGTCGCTGTCATCGGACGATTCGTCATAATTTGCGTTGCCCCTGTAGCAGCCCTTGCTGCAAGACGTACTGCGCTAGTATTTGCAGCAACTATGGCAGAGGCGGTACTGCATACAGCAGCGGATGTTGGACTCATAACACTAGAGACGGGTAATCTAACGGATAATGGGAGATTCTGGCTATTGGTTGTAGCGGCAGTGCTGGTAGGTTGTACAATTTGTATTCTTTGTTGCTGCAGTAAGCGAACAACCTGGCTGTTTGCATTTAATCCAGTTCTTACCAGCGTTGGAAGTCCTCCCCGAATGTTTAATACAGCTACTGGTGGACTTCCTGAACTACTCATCGCTGCCAATTGCATTGTAGAAGAAGATTGTAAGATGGAAGTCGATTGTAATTGGGCAGGATTGACATTCCGAATTACAATGGGGCCACTTTTGTGAGTCATTACAGTCTGAGTGAGATGGCTACTTGTTGACGTTACAGCTGCCCCAGATGACATTAATAGTGGACTAGCAAGATTTCTTCTAGCAATCAGTACATGTCTTGGTTGATTTGGAACAGGTGTGGTTACTGTTGGAGCAACAGAAGTTGGATTTCTTACAACAGGAGTTGGGGGCAACAAGGGGCCTGGGGGAACTTTTGCTGGGCCGTAAGTTCTAATAGGAGACATAGCAGAAAGTGGAGGAACAATTTTTGCTGGAGATTTATTTAAAACATTCGTTAAACTGGGCTTAATCTGGGGAACTATGTTTGGAATTACTGGCTCTGGTTTGATGACATTTGGTAGCGGCCTAATGCGACTCGCTGGAGGTCGGAATGTGGTCGTATGGAGTGCAGCTTGCAATATCTGTTCGTGTTCTCTTTCTCGAAATTTTAATACTGTCTTTTTCTTCTCCTTTACCTTTGTCTCACCAGAAGCATTTTGAGGTGGTGCTGCGGTTTGTAATGATTTTCTGGGTCTCCCAACCGCTCTTTTTGCGCCTTGATTTCCACTTACGGAGTATGATGGATCTTTATCAACACCTATATTCTTTTTCGGCATACTCTTTTTTGGTGGCGGTGCATACGAGTCTGAAAGTGATTCTTCGCTTTCAGAATCACTAGAAACTTCACAGTTTTCAAATATTTCTGCTTCATCGCCTGATAATAGCTCTATTACGTCATGAGCTTCAACTCCTGAAGACGCATTGGCGGCTATTGTAGCATTTTTAATCATCAGTTTGTCTCTGTTGAATAAATCGGGATATTCTGATTCAAGCCATTCACAGTATTTTCTCACTTTAGGATTGCGACGATCCCCTCGCTGATACAATATTCGGTTATAAGCGGCTCTCATAAGTTTAAAAATATCCGCATTATAAAAAGGTGACTTCAAAACCGGATCCACGTATGGTGTTCTAATTCTGAAATTATCAAAGTATACATAATAGTTAGCAACATTTATAATTTATACTTCAACACATAAAATTTTTAAGTATATAATAATATTTTAATGAAAGTAATACGAAGGAATGGCTTACTTAGTCAGAGCACAGTATCGTTCTTTCGGTTTCTGTCGTAATGACTTCTGTTTTCGAAATATACCTCCCACTGCATCATCATTAGAAAAAGATATAAAAGTTCTTTCAATTAAATCTCCTGTCACTTCCACTTCCTCCACCGGACTTTTATGGTCTTCACTACTTTCCACCATATCATCATCTTCAGTTTTCCTTTTAATAACCTTTGGCATTAATACTGAATGATAACGAACCATTGGACCATTTATTATATTTTTTATGGGTTTCATTTTTCTCTTCTCCAATTCCATTTCATGATATTTTGCAAGAGATTCTAAATTAACTACTTCTGTAAGCTTAGATTCTGCAATCAGCTCTTCTTGAGTTAATTCTTGTTCTTCAGGTACTCTTCGCGCTTGCAGCTTAATTCGCCGTTTTGCTTCTAATTTTTTGCGCTCTGTGATTCTAGCTTGAGTTTCAAGAGATTTTCTTTTAGTCGAGCTCCTCACTGTTTTCCTAATCGGAGAAGTCACGAATTTTTCTTTCGTTACTTTTGAAACTTTTGCTTTTGCAGCAGCTTTCAACTTTTCAGGTTCATAGGGTGCTGGATTAAACATTGAAACAAGAACTTCCTCATTAAAAACAACTTTCCGTTTCTTCCTTCCTCTCTTTTTTTCTGTTGCTGGTTTACTATGGTCGGGATCTGCAACATCGCTACTATCCTGATTCTGATCACTGTCAGCAGATCGTCTTCGTTTCCTACCACGGACTTCAGGTTCAGTTTCGTTTGTAGCTATGGGTTTCTTCTCCTCTGCACTTTTTCTTCGAGATTTCACAACTGGTCCCTTGAGTTTTTTTGTAGCCGGTTCTTTATATGCTCGAGTTGACACTCCTCCCCGTTTGCTTCTCTTTTTACCATCTTCGTCATTATCACTGACCGGTTCGTCATCTTCATCAATATCGAAGTCTGAATCAACAATATCTTCTTCCTCTCTTTCCTGTCTGTAAAAATATAGTATTTAGAAACCTTAACTAAAATCTACGATACACATACGACATACATACACACAATATAACTGCAACAATAATTTAAACTAGGTATTTTAAACCATGAAAAATATACTTGTAATCATTATCATCGTTTTCATCTTCAAAGCCCCCATATGTCGTTGAATAAAAATCATCTTCTTCCTCTTCATTAAGAAGACGGGACATTTGGGCTCCCGCATTCGCCCTCCTTGATCTACAGGCTGCCAAACTCATCTTGAAACTTGGGTGGCTGCTTTTTTAATATAGCTCACAGCTCACCTCGTCACCTCACCGAGTTTTTCACCACTGTCTGTATCTGTTAAATGAAGACAAAAGAAAAAAAATTAATTACTTACTAGGTACAACTCACCCATCGGATGTTTCGCCGATATACATCTGATGTCTGACTTCATTACATAATTTAAAGAACCGGTAGAAATGAGTAGATATTAAGTTAGTAGAGGGGACCAATGATAACAATACCATAATAATTTAGCAACTTCAAATTGAAATTAAATTCAAATACCTAATAAGTAAACAAATGCTTAGGACCCATTTATTTATATGAGCCTTGCTTAGGACCTACAAATGAATGATTTATTGTTTACCTTCAACCTTTAACCTTTGACAGTATATAATATTGTCCTCCATACAATAAAAAATGTAATCTCACTGCATTATCAACTATTCTTTATACTTTTACATGATAATTTTCATAAAACTTACCTTCAATTTTAGTACTATTTTATTTTGAATTATATCAGAGCCGATCACCAAAAATCATTCAAAAAATTTTTTCCTCCCGTAGGCGAAATCGCTACTTTCATAAGCCTGCCTATTTGCCGCGGTTTGGTTGAAGCAAAAATTGGTCTTGAAACCATCAAAGGATTCTTCTGTGTGTACTGTCAAGACGCCCTAGTACTGTACACTTTGTTTTGTACTGTGCTGTATGGAGCTAGAGAAGTGCCTCATCGTGCCCCATGTTTTTCGAATAACGTGGAAAGGTATCATATATTTATCGCTGATTGTAAATAACTTACAAACGAACACTTATTTATTATACAAATATGGGATACAATACGAAACTTTTTAACTTACCCAGCTATGTTAAGTTGCGACGGCGCTGAAGTCATGATTAGTGAACACCACTCAGACAGTTGTAGTCTAGTCGTAGTCGTAGTTGTGTTGTGGTGTCGAGAAGGTGGCATCTAAGCTTAAGCCGCTATTATTGATACCCTACGCTGGCGGCGGCGTCGGTCGTGCTTTTATCAACGTTCTCTAATAATTAAATAAATTAATAATAATTAACACTCAACTCCAAAATCTTCCTATTGTTCCTGAAGTATCTGATCCCTGCTCAGAAGATCAATCGAATAATACTAATTCT
>JABASH010001408.1:0-26649 GCA_019776445.1 Tomocerus maximus | reverse complement strand
AAATTCTCTACAGTGGCAAAAATTCCTTAGGTTATGTGGCCGAAAGTTTCTTTAGAACGCCAACTCAAACTTTTATTCATACAAATGTATGGATGTTACTATATATTGCTTCTAGGGTTAAAACTTTGGAAACAACGACATATTTCATGCCACTTTAGGTTTCAAAAGAATTTATGTCATACTAGTTGTAGATATAGTGACAAATTCCTCTCGGATATCATTGATATGTCAAAAGCATGAATTTGTTTGCGTGTTTTTATTTTTATAAGACTACATACGCAAATTGTATGATGCAAAAGGTCATATTTCGTAAAAATGTGTTTTTGTTACATAAGACACAAGGTAAGATAAGTATCCCATTACCATTTATGGGTCAATTAAATAACGAATGACGTTAAAGAGAAAGATGTCTTAATATTACTTACATAAAAGTGTTCATGATAACGAAACGGAAGCGTTGTGTGTGGCATCGATTATCCGTCTTGTAAGGTATGAGTCAAAGTCAAAGGAATGAAATGTTTTAGGAAAGTTGAGTGCTGGAAGGATGAGAGTTAGATAAAAACGGTTCCATAACATTATAACGTAGGTAACTGTTATCTAAATACTTTTTGCTACTTTTCCATAGGTATTGGGCATCCAAGGTTGACAGTATAGAGAATCTACAGAGCAAAAAAGAAAGTGCAGCTAGCAACATGAAAAAGCTGCGATTTGTTGCGACAATCATTCTCTCTACTTCCATCAGTTCCACCCACCCACCATGCAGTCTCAATTCTCAAACTCTATCGTCTCATCTCATTGGATCCCACTTTCGAAGTGCAAAAGAAACTGCCTTTGTTTACTTTACAGATTGCGTCAAGTTCTCTTCGAGGGATCTCTCTCCTCCAAAATCAGTAGCCACTGCTTAGATGTTCACCTTCCCTTGTCATGACTTGTGAGCATCGGATTTAATTCGAGCCTTCTCTTACACCATGGCTACTGGGACTGGGTCAGCACAATCCCCGAGTTTCCTTCCGACCTTGAATCCTGTCCTACTTCATATATAGTACTGTCATTTATTCTATGGACTCTAAAACTTTCAATTTTAGATGTATAATTGATGCCTTCCTTCTGAAAAAGTCCACAAGACTTTTATAAACGCTTTATATTACCGGATTGATCCTCCTACATCAAATGAATATACGAGTAGAAAGGAAAGTTGTCTCTCCTGGGATGATTCCATCTTATCATAGTCACTCCTTTTACTTGCCACTTTGCAAAAGTTGCAAAGTGAAAAGCGATTTCGTTGCACCGAAATTTTAACCTTACTTTTCACTTTGAAAATTAAGAATGAAAAGTAAAAAAAGTGGCCCATGCGCATTAAGGTCTATTTCTTAGCACCATTTCATAATACACCATCGTCATAATGCACCATCGTCATTCTAGCAATCCCCCTTTGGCGTATCCCCGTATCTGCGTAACTCCGTCGAACTGTGTGACGTTTAGCCACTTTTAGTAAAATCACTTTTCCCGTTGACCATGGAAAAATCATGTGATATTACTATGCTTGCCAAGATCCAAACTTTCCAAAATATTTGCAAAGTTTTGTTTGACCTTTTTTGTTTAAATTTTTTATTGGTGCAACAGAAATTGAAAAGTATAAGCGCTTTTTTACTTTTACTTCTCACTTGTTATTTTTAAAATAATTTTGGTGCAACGTAAATTTTGCCAAGTAGTTAAAAAGTGAAAAGTAACTAGTAAAAAAGCGATGCAATCCCCCTGGACTAGAAATATTAACACTATATCGTTGCTTTGGGCAGCAAAATCCAACTGTCATGTCATATTAATTGCATCAAACCAACAGATACACAGCAGTGGAACCAGGACAATTAGCGAATTAGTTTACCTGCTCGTACTGTAGAATCTGTGTAATCAGCATAGACTAATTTTAATATCTGCTGTTCCCGTCTGATTAATGTAGTACTACTTATATGTATTACTGTCTGCAATTATTCAATTCAAGACATATCTATATATCTTATATCAAGTGAAGTGTGATTTTCCTGAAATTTCTAAATATATTGAAACCTTTTTTATTAGTGTTGGTTGATAGAATCTGTATTATTAATTGTCAAAACGCAGTAGTTTGAGAACATTATATGTAGGACAACAAAATTTATATGCATTGGGCTTGGAGTAATAATATTCATTTATATAAGTAGTTACCATTACAAGCAAAATAGAAACGCACATCTGCTGGGTCGTAGTCGTCTGATGGTATGACGTTCAATGATCATGTAAAACTTGTTAGTTGCATTGCTTCCATATAAATCTGAGTTATATGGCAGTTCTACTGTGTGTAAGTAGTTTCAATTCTAGCCAGGCAGGCCCGAAAGGCAGGTATAAATGGAAGAAGGTGGAAGAAAGAGGAAAGGATAGTCAGAATCCCAACCGAATCATGAAATGAGATCACGGTTGGCTAAATAATAAATATCTTTTGTGCAAAGTGAAAAGCAACGAGCTAGGTACAAATTCAGAAGAGGATAAAAAGTCAGCCGGAGTGCATGGAAAGGGGCAAAAAAGATGTAACTACTCTTAATAGAATGTGACAAGGCCATGCGACCAACGAAACGCAAGGGTAGAGACTTTGAAGTTTCTAAACTTTTTGACAATGCTGTTATGCCAATACCACAGGGGTTTGTGAATTAGAATTTGTATGTACTTATTGTGCCATTTCATTAACTATTTAGAGTGTACGTCAGGGAGATTCCTACTTATTTGTTTTGTCTGTGTACTTAGTAAAGTATCTCACATCATTACATGCATTTCATGATACTCCTGGACAATATGCAAATAAAATATGAAATCCAACCACAAACATACGACCCTGGGAACAATTGTCCATTAAATTGAACACGCTGCAAGAAGATTTCAAAGATTGCTTGCTGCATCGGTATCTGTGTGTGCGAATGTACTCACAGTAGGTATATATTAATTCATTTTCATATGCGAAAACATTTGACTAGAATTCGGAGCGAAGGAAAGGTGTTTATATAAGTGATGATAGAAACAAGAGCTGGATACCCGGGTAGAGTAGATGAAAGAGGTAATATTTAGAACGCACAAGAAGCCTATAGTAGGAGGACCGATTCGGATTCGGATTATTGATTCAGAAGAATTTACTGGAATGCTAGGTAGGCCAGATTTTGACAAACCGTACAGGTACAATTTACTCTTACTTTACAGGTACCAGTACATTCTACATGGATATAAAACCCGGGTCTCAGAGTCTCAGTCTCAATTCCACCTTTATTCTATGTGCTACATACCCTGAGTAATACACCTGAGATCAGGTACTCGACGATATCTTTCATTTATCTGCGCACATACGCTAATTGTTATAAATAAATTATGTTGGCATTAGTTTAAGTATTGTTTTCTTATAAGTCTACCATTCTCTACATTAAAATCTATTTTTATTTCCTGTTTGCCATTAGATATTCCTAACTTGTCAGTTCTTTTCGATTTTTCTTAATTGCTTTGAGCTCAGAACCAGGATTTTGGGTTTTACATTGTAACCAGTACAGGTCACTGAGTTTTATCTTGTAATCTTAATCTAAATGGTAAAAATTCAAATTAGTCACATCTATCAGTAGACATAATTATCATGTAACTCATTTTCATTTCACACAGGTATATATTCACTGACACGAAAATTACCTTCAACGTTATTACAATCACTTACGCCGATGAAAGTCAGTAATGCGTGTTGATAGTTGATATGTTTAAAGAGAAAAACAATCCGTACTTACCATCGTTGACGTACTTACAATAACCCACAAATACATTTGTTTGAATCTGTGTTTTATTTTAGCCTGCTTTTTTTACATTTTAGCCAGCCAGGCTTTAATGGTCTAAAATAGTATAAAATGGCCTAGTGACTAAAATGGGCCTGTCACAACGTTAATACTCCTAAAAAAGTAGTCTCTAATTACCTTTGAGTTTAAAATGCTTTAGTGGGTTCAAAATAGAATTAGATCGATTTCTGAACACTTACAAACCAATTTTACAGAGATAATTTGATAAAATTGCTAATTTTGAGCTAATTTTTATTTTTAGCCATTTTAGCCACTGCCATTTTAGCCACTAGCTGGTGGCTAATCAAACACTGTTTGGAATTGTAATTGAAAAGACTTTATTGTCAGACACTATTGCAGATTCAGTTACATGAAACTGGTCTCCAGTAGAGGACAGCGATGCATTAATAATATTAAATTACAAATACATTTGCGTCATAAATCCCATTATTAAATACAATAAATACAAATAGTACATTTGGAATAGGTATTTACGGAAATCATAATATTCATAGATTCATACATATAAAATAATCATAAGATATTTTTATATAGCTAAGACAATTAAGTTTTAGCCCGACAGTTAATTAATTAACTAATTTAATTATATGAGCTTTTAGCTCACCTTTAAACGAGTTAAGATTTGTTACATTATTATTTCATTAAATCTTCAATCAAATTAGTCAAATGAGAAATTATACGCTATACAATAACACTATAAAAGTCCCGAATGTGTCAGGGGACATCTGGTCAATATCAATTTAAGTATGTAGCTGCTAGGTTGTTACTACTATGTAAGGATTGTGTTGATATTGATAATTGTGTGGAGTAATGGTGTATTCCACCCATAATTCATAATTATTACTTTATTAATTGATTACAATGCCCCATTATTATGAATTGTGCCAATAGCTTTGCGAGGAGCTATGTTTACACAATAAAATTAAATTCTATGTATGTACAGCAAGGAAGTTGCATGATAATATTGACACAGTCCATAGAAACTGTAATATTGGGTGGAAAGCAAAAAGGTCTAAATAAACAGGATGGTAGCATTGGCATGGAATTAAATAGTAATGCACAACTAAAAGTTTTGTGGATGGAATTGGAAGGCCAGCGTCTGTAAGCTTTATAATGTGTTTGCGTGCGTTTGTGTGTTTATCGCTGGACGAAGACATCACAAAGCCGATACAATTATTTCTGAGTATAGCAAAGTAAACAGTAAATTAGGGCAAATTTTTCAGTGTAATGGGAGTCTGAGAGGATTTTTTACAGAAAGATACTAGAAGCCTGTTTGCGAACAAGATCTAGATATGTAAATTCAAATCTCTTATTTATAAGAACAAATTTTACGACACGGAGAATGGGAATTCTTAGAAAAAGGTTAGACGATAAGGAATAACATTGTGCTTATGGCAGGCAGGACGGAGGAAAGTAATAATACAGTGTAATAACATTAGGTAAAGCCTGGATGCTCAGCCGGGAGAAAGCTGGAATGCCCGGAATGATTGCCTGAGAAAGTTTGTCTGGAGAGACAGTGTGCCGAGTCTGCCGAGTGGCGATGTTTGCTGGCTTATTTTACTAACCTCACTATAACATCTCTGAGTGTTAATTCGGAGGCCACATATTATGAGACATAAGCATAAGCTCCCGTCAGATTGTTCTCCGCCACTCTCCCCTCCACTGGAGACGAGAGCTTTAAAGTTTTATATGGAGGACTGGAGCAGTCGCAAATGGAAAGTGGAAGCTCGAGTCCCCGAATCCGAAATCCGAATTTCATTGAGTGGAGTCAGACGAGGAGGACGATAAAAGTATTTTCTCCCACAGCACAACTCGAGCTCATTCATTCTGCAAAATTTATTACAGAGACGGCAGAGAGATTTTTTAATATGTAGTTGCGTTTTTATAGTCTCTTTTTTTCCTGGTTACCTTATTGCATTGCGTTGCAACTGCAAAAACTAACAGAAGAGCCTGAAAAAATTTCAACGCGGACAATTACTGCATATTTGCAGCTAGAATTTTACAAATACCTATTTTATCTGTCATCTGTCTCCATTTAGGCACTCGATAGCCACCGACTACTACAATTACACACACAAACGAACTTACAAAAAGGCTCAGGAATAATACTGGTTCATGGAAATTTAGCTATTATCATTAGTTTATCAGTCGTCTCTGTTTACAAATACTAACTACTCAAATTATACTTGAAAAAGGAGGTGATTCTAATTTACACACAATACAAACTAAAATTGCACATAATTAAACGTCACCAGATAAATAAATAATCTAACGAAGGTGTGCACAATGCACGCTTGTCATTCTTGCACAAAGAAAGGTGAGCCGAGCCAGACTGAAATTAGTACTTAAGTAGATGCAGAAACAGTAAAATCGAATCTATGTACTTATTTTCCCATGTAGTGTTTACGCCATAGATATTTAATATTTCACAACCGTTTACTACGACACTCCACTTGCATATAGACCAAAATAATTGTCCTTGTCATATCTACATGTCCATCAATCACATTAGTCAGAAATTCCAAAATATTCCTCAACAACTAAACAAATATATTAAGAGGATCTTCCAGCGATCCTATTATTGTGCTTCATTTACAAAAATACCTATCGCCAATCTCACTTGTCACCTGTTATCAATCACTTGATAAGCGTGTTCCTACTTATCGGTCACTCAAGCTGCAGAGAAAAATTGTGCATTTGTGGATTAAGATTAGACCTATACTGTGTTCATTTGGGCATATTATTTCACATGGTCAGCTGAGGTACGACAATTTTCTCATATTTTACGTCTATTTTTATCACTCTATTCAACATGATACAAAAGTAGGCTTCCCTATTTTGTTATCTGCCTGTCACCTTCCGTATTTGACAAACTGTACAAATAGATAGGGTAATAAACTGTAATACTATGCAAATTGAGTTGATGCCTACTAGGAAATTGCATGTCATGAATATGGAGACCCAATTCTATATTTAATCAATTTAATATTTTCGTATCTATAATGTTTGTATCTATTTAACTTGTCTCTGTTATGTTGTCGCATATCTTTTGCACAGTACCAAATCGACATGCCATTCGAAAGGAAGACAGGATTTGTTTGTGAGGATTAATGTGTGTTATGTGAACCCTTTTTTCGGAGTAGTCTAGGTGTGCTTCATACTAGGAAGTTCAGAACGACGACATAAATAAGTAGTGTCTGAATCACTATAGCTGTTGCTCCACACTAAACCACGGCTTTGTTTCTGTCTGTCAGAGCTTTGTTACAGAACTGTGTCATTTTATTCCGACAATACTGAGTAATTCCATTCCTAGACGACTACCATGTGTTCATGTGTCACATTATCCCATTATATACATTCTCATGGAAAGACAACCACTTTCCCCCGATTTAATAAGTAAATTTCCAAGAAATTATAAATTAAGTTAAATATCTCACATGCATAAAGCATGCATATCTTCATGCTCTTTGTATTTTAGCCGTGATTGTGTCTGGTTTTTCCACTGTCTGGTTGAAACGAGAAATTTAAATAAAAACTTTAGTCTCATCTCTTAAATTGTAAAATATATTGGCACTGCCTCTCAATCCAACACCAGTATAGTTGGCCCATTAGTATAACATAGCAAAAATAAGAACATTTTGTTTCTTACTCATGTAAAAGTATTTGCATTGTTTAGAATTATCAAAAATCGAAGAAAGGGACAATCTATTTGATCGCACTTAGTAAAGCTTTAGAAATATCCTATAAGACTCCTAATACATTGAGTGATTGTTAGTTGAGAAGAATATCAAGCTTTAACATAAAATAAATATGTATTACGCAAGTCAATTTTGAGTCCTTTGTCGAATTTTTAATGTACTATAGGATTGCAAAAAAGATTGATTATAAGTTCTTAATTCAATTTCATTAATTTTTCTATAATTGTTTTGTTTTCAGGCCAAAAATGATCAGCACTGTTGACACTCCAAGAAACGCTGATCACACAACTTCCAGTTCAATCCGCCGAAAACCTTTACAACTTCTGACGGGTATTTTCTGTCGAAAGAATAGGAGAGAAGAAACCATGACAGATCACGCCAACGATCTACGCAACGATTATATCACAGATGACACCGAAAACGACATGTGGGCTAGTTCCGATTTGCCGTTAGATATTCCAGAACCCAGGGAGGCTTTACATTCCCCATACCATGCCCGAACCATAGACCAGGATATGGAAAATTTGAGACTTTCTAGACAGGATAATCCATACCTACAGGTAAGCTTTGCAATTTGCCTCTAAATCTATTACTACATTTCCTATACAAATTTTGATCAAAATTCCAAATTTAAATTACCTATTTTGCTACTCTTTATGTATATATCTTTTTAATGAGGCTGAATTGACGCTGACAAGATCATTTCATTTCTTAGATATTAGCAAGTCGTGAGTGCCTGAACGAAAGTGATGACTGCAGTGAATACGAAGAAAAGCATTTGATGTCAAAGGTACGTTGAAAATTAACATTTACTATTTGACTACGCAATTTGTTGTGAGGTACCTCACCTTTCTTGTTGCTCAATTGGGAATAGTACAAATGGTAGGAAATGTTCGGAGGAATCCTTAATGATGAGGAAAATGAGGTGTTGGGTAAGGAGAAGAAAATTGTGATGAATATACAGCTAGTGAGCCAAATAAGGTTTTAGTAGGTCAAATTCACGTTTTATTTTCCACCTTTTACTTTAGGTTTAACTCGAGTTGTTTTCTACTGATAGTATTACATACCTTAACCCATTTTGAATATTTAATCAAGAATTTAGCATCTACGAATAGCCAAACACAAATCCAACTTAGCGTCACGTAACATTCAAATGTGTTTTCTCCAGATATGCTAAAATTTACTATTCTGTAAATTACCTGTGTACATAATTTAATCCAGAGCGTCATTTTATACTGAAAACCTGACATGGCAACAAAATGCTGTTTTCGGTAGTTAAATGGTGGAAGTGGCCTAAGAGTTTGTACACTTCAAATGTTTTTATAGCAATGGTCTCAAGTTATTCACCCTGAAGTAGGAACACAAATCTATACGATTGTGGTTTAAACGCTATTAGATTGGCAATAGAATGGAAGAAAACAATCAATAATTATTTTTTAGATTGCGTAACGTGTCAGTCTCACAAAGTCGTGTTCATAATCAGTAGCAATCTCTAGGGCTCAAACATGCAACGATAGAACAGAAATCAATCGCGATATCGTCTGATCTTTCGCATATGGATTTTAAATTGCAAGGAATTGGGTATTTTGAATTAATTGTGTCCTGTAACAGGAAAACATGAGCGGAGGTTCCCGTGACCCACTAACAATCGCCGAGGTGCACGCCCGACTGGTACGAAGTCCCCCTCCAGTAATGTGGACACGTAGCCGTAATTCAGAGCCGTCATTCAGCCACCTCACGTCCCACAGCTCCGTGGACACCGACTGTGTGTTCCGATTCCCGCCGGTGGCGGGGCGTCTGGGACCGGACCCCAGTCCCACGCACTCCTGTAGAAGTCATCACTCAGCATCGTCAATGCCCGGACATAAATTGCTGGGTCCATTCGACTACAATTCCAGAATGCGGGATAACACTTTGGAAGCGGTGACTGGGAAGTTTAATTTATCGCCCCAGCCCCGCAGGAGACCTGAAAACAAGGCTCGACCCTTCACAGACTTCAGTTCAACGTGATGAGAAACCGTGGATACGCCAAATAAGGTAAACCTGTCAAAAAATCCCAACCGAATCATTCCATTGGTACATTCACCAATTTGGTCCGAAGATCCAAGAAACAAATGATACTTAACATAGATATACTGTTATGATATACAACGTATTATTAACTCTTCCTTGTTTCAGGGACGCAAAACTTTCACAGTGTCCATGTAATGTTGCTATATGTACAGTACAGGGTAGGTATATCAAAAATTCTGTTGTGTCTCTTACTTTGGAGATCTTTGTGATTAACGGAGTTTTATTCCGAATTACTTCCTTACTTCTGCTATCACTGTAACCACAACGATTACATGGAAGGACTCAGAATCACTTCTATCAGGAACTACACCCTACGGACTCCTAATAGTAATAATATTATGTCAAGTGCCACTAGCGGGCAGGCTCCGTTATAAGATGCTAGCTTAAAATCAATTTACTGTTTTAATAATTAAATTTAAATTGATATGTCAGCAGAATCGAAGAATTTAAGAAATAGCATTTAACTCTCAATTAATTAAAAAACTAGGAAACGATCTACTTTTAGGAGTTCTTGGGCGTAAGATCTCATTAGTAATTATTTCCTACTACCCTACCCTTTACTTACATACTCAATCTACAACTAAGGGCTGCCACAATAGAGATTTGAAATCCGATGTACAGATATATCATTTTCAAAATATTTAGAGGCACGTGGATAGCAAAGCAATTTAACGTCTCTCTTTAGTCACAATCGTCTTCCCTGAGGCAATAGTTTATAGTAATTAATTGATTTTTTTATTTTCTGTAGTGTAGCCGACACTACTTAATTTTATTCTCTAGAAATGTATCAGTCCATTACTAAATATATTATATCTGTATGTCTGGAAATGCAATTCCTTATATTCTACAAAATGTGGCATTCTGTCTGTATTATACTATTCATAGCCAAAAGAACTATCTTTCCACATCTTTTGTAGCACAATACGATTTTCTAAAACTTAAAATTAGCTAACTAAAGCGGACGTACTACTATATTATAAATGCAAAAGTGTATCTCTGCCAATTTATATAAGTACACTACCATTTAGTACCTATTTAGTCAAAATTTCAAATGCAAATAAAGTACCAGGAGTGCTACACCAAAATCAATTACCTGCTACTTTTGCATTCAAAATTTCAATTAGTTAGGAGTTTTAGGACTGATGCACGCTTTAATGTGTTTGTCTAATAGAGTTAATGTGGTGATACAAAATATACCTAAAACAAACTCAGTCGTGTATGGCCCCGTAAAAGTTCCATAGATAGGTACTTTTAGCTCCATCCGCTATCAACTGGTATTAATTAGAACCAGATTACATAGTATTAGGCTAGTATAGTAACTAGTAAGTATCACAGTATAGTTGGGTCTCGAGAATGTCTGAACATAATTAGCTATAATAAGTAAGGTTAAGTGAATTTATGCCAGTCATGAAATTAAATAGTAAATCTATTCTAGGGATAATTAGAAAATATACAAATATTCTTGTGTGTAGCAACCAGTTCAATATTCTTTAGAGATTTTTTTGCAAATCACTTAACATGCAAAATATGTAATATTATAAATGCGTATATATTAATATTGTAAATAACGATTTTTAAGTTTGTAGTTAACCGCACCCAGCACTTAAATGTTTAAAAGAACGAGTACATATGAATTATAAGAAATCTTTTGAGGGGTCTTCAAAATGGTACGATATGTTAGATTTGTATTTAGTTTTAAGGGCAAAATTTACTATGTAATAATGACGAATTCAGGCAAATGATACCCAAACGAAAAGGGAATTTCTGAAATACAATCCTATATAATAAATATCTTTGTCAGGTTGCAGTTTCTGGTCATATCTAGTCTTGCTGTGATTATAAATGCTAGCCATTAAGTCGTACTCAATACAAATTTAATTAATCATGCAAACTTATCTATACTTAGTAGTTGTAGGCCTAATAGCAGTTGCTAACCAAATAAATCTTGCATTTATAACCTGCAATGCTATAAAGCAGTAAAAGTTTCTTTTCCTTTTTTTAAATAAAGTTGGGTACTTTATTTCTGAAAAACGGAAAAATATTTATTGATTGGAATTTTTCCATTTTCTAAAAAATATTAGTAGTTATACTCGACTGTGTCGAGTGTTTGTACAATATATAAAAATTATAAGGTCATATTGACATGTAAACGACTGTGCTGCAATGTGCTTGCACTGATAAATGATTGTTGGTATGCAGACAGTAAAAAAGTGGCAATCTGTGCCACTATTGCTATGAGTGCTATATGTAATCATCAGCATGAAATACAGCCACAAGGAACTAGCATTTATTTTCTTCTGTAAATTATCGAATTGATGCACCCAGTAGTGACGTGCTGTGAAAAGTTGTACCATAGGCTGTAAAAATTATGACCATGGCTTCTGTTTTGTGTCACTGGATGTACATTTATCTGTATTTATTTTCTGCACTGATCCACATAGAAGAGATTTCCTCCATCAAGTCTTCGACATAATTATTATATACGGTATATGCAATTGGAAAAGAATTAGGGTGTGTATAATGGAATATGTTACTGGTGGAATTTACCTCGGATGTGTGAACTATATCAAAAGGAATAATACTATTGAGATAATGGATTAATCATTACTATATATAAAGAAATCATCGAGTTAATTTGTGCTATGTCATAGAAAATATATTCATGCATAAAAGGTACTTGTCAGGTTTATGAAGATGAAATTGTAGCTGTGTGCTTTATTACTAATACAAATGAAAAAAATATGCATGCTACACCGGATGGGAGGGGAACTACATGTTACCTCGTATAATTTTTAGTAAAAGTTTCTCAGAATCCTAAATAGTACTATACCTATTAGACCGAAAAAGGCGTACCACGATGTAATATATTAAACGCCTTTTTGTCAACGGTAATGTTTAGATCTGCTTCAGATATAATTTACATCATATTAAAAATGTGCTCATTAGGTTGCTAATTACGGCTAAAGTGAAGCCGGAGCCCAAAGAGATTGAACTGCTATTGAATATAACTAAATCAGAATCAAAAATCCAGATATTGAATTCTAATGCGAGTATCCGAGCATGTTGAATTACAAGCACTTAATATTATTAACAAATGAATATTAAATAAGAAAATGGATGGGCCTTCGGGGCTTCCCTGGCCCTTCTAATTCTACATTAAACTGAAAATATTTTCCAGAAGGTGTATTTTGTATAGAGTAGTACAGCGTGTACCTTCTATACAGTTTTCAAAAACACAGTAACGGCTATATAATTATTTTAATTGTAGAATCACATACACACACAATCATACAACACATGTATACTCAATCAATTATAAATGTTATTAGCCGTATTTTGTTAGAAATTTGAAAAAAATAAATTAGTAATTGAAAACGCACACATTTTAAAATTGATATTAAATCATTGTAGCGCTAGAGCAAAGTAACTGATATTAGGAGTTGTGAAATAATTATTAGAGTAAACATGAAAGATATATCAATGTGTCAGATAACGAGATAACCGAAAAACATGTATTCCATTTTCTTGATGTTTCAATGCATAAAAGCACTTAATTGGCACTGCTGTGAATTATATAAAAATAATTAGAAATAGCAGCATCAAAGATAATTTCGTATTGCATCGACTAATTTAGCTACTTAGATTACAATGGCTAGATGTTGTGGTGAGTCCTCAATCGAAGATGTATGTACAATATAATATATTGAAACAATGAATACTTAGACAACTATTCTTCTGGAGACTAAAATGTCTAAAAAATCTATTCGAAAATTACCGTATGATATTTCATGCATTTTTAAGCGTAGCGTTTCCCTTGTACAAAACAAAGTCGGATATATTTCATTAGCCAATGTACAACTACAAAAGCAACATAAATAAAAATATTCAAAAATTGATAAATATACTTGAATCATTAACGTTCTTCGCTTAGTAAAAAGATAATAAAAGAACATACGGTAGTAACATTTCTAACAGAAGTGGGGTGAAAGTGAGACACCAACTTACAATGTTTATTTGGTCTTTTTGATGAATGTCTCTGATGGATCATAATTAAGATGGGGATATGATATATGTGATATAGTTTCATGGTGTTTGGAAACCACAAATTTTGTTCTCCTTCAGAGAAATTCAAAATTAAACGCTCATTTAAGTAGCTAAAAAGCATTGTGACCAGGGTTGCGGTGGATGAAAGTCAAAAGTGGTTTTATCCTGGATGAAATTAATTTTGTCCATTTTTTGTCCTGGAAGAAATTAATTTTGTCCATGGACTAAATTGGACAAAATTGGTTTTATCCAGGGCAAAACTAATTTCGTCCGGACAAAATGCAACCCTGATTGTGACACATATTTTTATGGTTAAAATTTTAAGAACGATTATTAATTTACGTAAATTTTGGGGAGCAAGGCAACTGTCAACTGTGAGTGAATTGAGTGACTCTGATTGCATGGATTGCCGATTGGTGTAAAAATCATTACTATAAGATTTTAATTGGTACATATATTCTTCAGAACTGTCCCAGGATCAAATTAAATAAAGGATGTCGTTTTAGGATTACATGTATTTTTATGATTAATGATCGATAAGGGTTTTTAATTCTTTTCTCTATTTACTACGACTATTATATTAACTATGATTACTATTGCTACTGCTTATTAACATTAGGTCATGCAAATGCTACACAGTTAATCTGAATTGGGTTACATATGTAGATTTAGCGTTTTGCATAGGTTGCCCTCAATATATTATGTATAATATGCAGATACTTGTTACTACGCGGTTACAAAAATTATTAATGTCGGATTAAAATTATGAATTTCATTTTTTTTGGAATAGTAAATACGTTTATACACAACGTTATACGAATTGACATTCACAAAGCGTAAAATTGTGAGTGGGACACTACCGGAGACAGAATTTGACAAACTCTAATGTTGACTATAGCGTTAGGTGCCTTTAATTCAATCTGACTTAAATTAATTACGCTATTGAATAGAGTAGTTGGTATTCCTAATGTCATAGTTATATTTCAATTATAATTCTTACATGTATAGCTTTTTTATGTATTTTGCCCCTATTTATAATTAGTTAAGAAACCAATCAACCTAAGTATAACTGTAAATGTAGACTTACGATACACAATTTGTTCCATTACGTAAGAACTAAGCCGTCGAATAGGATATTATAAGTTGATTGTATTATATTTTACAACTCAAATAAATTGTTAATCCCACTTCTAAGTATTGTTATACCTTTCACGTCTAATCAGTAAAAGTTCAGTACAATGTTCGCATGCACTACACAGTATTTGCAGAACGTTACGAAATGTATGAATTCTGTATCCCTTAATATTCATTATGAGAAGTAATGTAAGTTGGAACGACGAAAAAGTTTTCTTCACTTCTGGAATGAATGTCAGTTGTCAGTGAGGCAATCATGTTATGGTAAATAATAATATCTAATTAACTACATCTACGAATTAATGTAAATGTGATGTTTAGTTTAGTTCACCCTTGCTGGCCAAGGTTGCAATGCAATTTTTGTTTCTGTAATTATATGAACTGGCAATTAGTCAAATGAATATTACTGTACTAAATGCTGAAAACGAACCAATACAATAAAGTAATATAATTACAAAATGTTTCATTTCCTTTCATTAATTCAAGTAACCATCAAGTTATTGGATGCTAGCTAAATGGCAATAGTACATGTACAGAAGAAATGTGAAGGACGTTTCACACACGGACTCTAGATCCATCCATATCTCCGCGAAGAACCTTGAAATAATTCCGCTATTATGACCACCACAAATAATGAATCCACAGTATGTTAAGTAAATCTGTACACAAGTTAACATTGCAAACCAATGCATAGTAACAATGCATGGTGACAAAAATCATGGAAATAAAAACTATGGATACTGACTTCCTCCGGACTCTGACTATCTATACCGACTTTCTAGATGGGTAGAGACTTACTTAACATACTGTATCTATGTATTATTTTGTCCATTATTAACTATGATATACATTTATTGACGAAAGACCGCCGGTACATTATTTATCAACTACTTTGTATGATAATGTATACACATATTTATAGTATTGTGAACAAAAGGTTCATAAGCTTATTGCATTAAGTGCATTATAAATTGCAATCACACATTTATTTAGGAAATATAAATACAAACAACAACAATCTATACAAGTTAATCTATTGAAAGGCTCTAAACTTTTGATTTTGATGTAACATAGGTGTGTACACTATTTGACGCTTTTTATCTTCTTTTTTTCCATGTATACAACTTCAGTTCTCACTGGAAAACAGAAAATAAATTCAATAGTAATTCATAGCAATAAAATAAATACTCGTTATATCACGACCACACGCACAGAATCGCCAAACTATCTAATTCTTATTTATTTAGAAAAATGTCATAAATATAATACATTGTTTATAATATATTATATAATACAGGCACGTATTTATGAGAGGGGCTAAATCCGTGAAATAGTATTTATTTTTCAAAAAATGGCAAAAAATTGTAAAATATTTTTATGCTTCGCGCGAACATATGCATTATTTCTGACCAAACATAGCTGAAAATAGTTTAATTTCTTGCGCTTCGAACAAAATTATTATGTTTTAGCCAATATTTTTTGATGTGACTGGTCTAGGTATAATTCCTAGATAAGTGCATGCATAAAATTAACTATTAATTATGACAGTAAATTGTCATTTTGCATAATAAAAGGATAAATAAAAAGTACAATTTTTTGTTCAATTGTAATTATTATTTCTTACCATTTGGGTCAAAAAGAATTAATTCCAGTTTATCCGCCGTTCTTTCCCTCATCTTGACATATTTGTGCTGTGTAGCAACGCTTTCCAACAAGACTAGCACATTCCTAAATCAAAAAGAAATTAATTAATGTTCTATCATTTGAAGGTACGTATCCAGGATCAAAGGGTGAAGGGATTACGACCAATTAATTAATGCATATTCACACGTTAAGAATCAAGAATATTAACGACTTCTTTGCTTTTTTTAGACTTTAGGCCACGTGCCCCTTTGAAATGCATCCTTGATTACGTGTCCATAAAAAATCAACAATCATTGATCAAGTAATTTAAAAAACTAAAAAAAGAGATTGAATTATGGGTAAGGTAATGAAATGATTGATGAAAACAATTTCAAAATTAATGAATACGAAAATATCCAGTAAGTACAAATGACAAAACAATATACAAATACTTACTTGGTTTTCACCTTTTTCAGCAAAATATTTGTAAGGAGCATTCTGGCTTATTATTTAGTAGGAAGAAACTGAAATAAAGCTAAGTGAAGGAAAAATTTGATAAAAAATTAGTTTTTGGTATTATAGCATAAATTAATTTATCTCCACATTAATTTTATTGCCTGGTTGAATTTCCCACGCTTCATTAATGCGTGATTTAGTTATGTATATTGTCATAGGGTACTTTGAATACACACAACATTTACACATTCCAACAGATTTCCTTGAGTTGTATTCTAAACTAATGCCGCGGAGAACAAAATCATGAATTACATTTCAACATTGATTCCAATTTCCAAACTCAAAAAAGCTACAAACTGTTGACTGTTTTTCAAACATTTTTCTTCCTGGAATATTTTTCATGATTTATTTCCCTCTCCCTGTTGGAAAGCTGCTTGCCAGCCGCCTAAGTTTTTTTCCATCTCACTGGAAAATTGAAAACATTGAAATTGTTTATAATCAAAATGACTTCTCAATTGACTGGGCCAAAGAGAGTTTTAAACGATACCGTTGTAACTCTCATTAACCTCTTTAACGAATACAATTCTGAGTATTGTCAAGCCTGTCGTCTTCTTCATTTAGCGTATGATTTTATTTTTATTACAAATATAAGGTTAGGCGAAAATCCCTTTGGCAGGACCCCAGCTTTGTTGAATACTGTCAACTGTTTATCAAATTATATTTTATGTCTGAGGCAGGAGAACAGTGTATCATGTATTGATATTTCTGAAGCAACTTGACAATAAAGCTTTGATTTGATTTGATTTGAACTGTGTTGTGTTTTAAGGTTCAAAAGTAGAAATGTGCCAATAACTTTTTTCACTTTTGACCACTGCCTACCATTGACCTATTTAGAAATGTTAAGGTGGTTGTCACCTTTCGAATGATATAAATCACAGCATCTAGGATGATCAGAACTAAAGTTACCTACAACCTACATCGATTTTTAATTTTAGACTCCCTCCTCCCCCAATCAGGGGGAGTGGCTGATTTTGCCAATTTTCGAACGTAGCCTGTGTTTTGACCCTAACAATAAGTGTAGAAAGTTTGAACGAATTATCTGCATCCGTTAGAAAGTTATCGAGCAAAGTAACAGACGGGCATTTCCATAAAGGTAGCTCTGCTACCTAAGAATAATGAATAAAGTATCTTATACATCCCTTGGGTCTAATCACTTTTAGAAGTATTAACCTAGAATATTGGATGGTAAAGGGTTTCTGATTATAATATGACGGGTTCATTAAATTAGCATTAAACTCGAGGAATTGCCCCTTTCATATTCTATAGTTGATGTTGAAAATGTTTTGGATTTTGGAGACTATCTGACTGTAAACCAGGAAAACTTGATAACATTTACCATATATTACGAGGAACTCTAAACCCCTAAACGGAATAGGCAATTAGTAGTACTATTTTAACCTCAAAATATGTAATGCCATATTGCCATACATATTATGGGTTTGCAGTAATTATTTTTAATTTGATTTATAGATACCATGATCCTAACGACATCGACTACAACGCAATGAATTCTGTGATCGATAAAATGGTAAGCAAGGTTTTACCTTTAAGGTTTCAATTTTGTCTTGCCATTTGCTAAACGATGCATTGGATGGTATCTAACTAATACTAAAATATATGTAATGATCAGTTTGTTTTAGTCAAATCTTGAATGTTTGCTACTTGTGGCTTGTGATAAACTGATTCTTATATTTTCTTTTCCACAATAAAATCAATTACAATATGTTATTATGATGCTTGCAAATGATGTAAAGGGATCGACAATCGATTTTAAATTAAATTTACGATGTAGCCAATATCTTTCATTATTTATTTTCAGTTACTTCTATTTTGCTTTCATGCAGATGTAAATGTAATGTTTTGTATCTGCAGATTTGAAATTGCAAATTATATAAATTCAGTGATCATCTTAAAATCGTATTAATTCTATTAAACTAACTTGATTTGTATTTGTAATTAGCAAAACTAATATAAGCAAACAATAAGACTATTTGTGATTATTTTGAAATCATAGACTGGAATCTTGGAAGGGGTAGAAACGTGTGGTCACTCTCTAAGAAGTTTAGGCGAATTGCATCCGACAACCAATGCTGTGTATCATAATTGGTCCTATGGCGCTTTCGGTAAAATTTTGCAACTATACGACATTAAAATAATCTTTGTTAAAATAACCATAAGATTGATATTATTAAAATTACAGGAAAAGCTGCCCATGAAATGTACAAAGAAATGTCACTAAGTTTCTCTCGCTTCTGCAGTGCCATGAAGAAACTTGAATTTACTTTCTTAACCCGAGATGAATACGAAGCCATTGTTGCCGGTATTACTGAACAAGAATGCGATTTTCCAGTGAAGTATCACTTGCCTATGAAGTTTAAATATGAAATTAATTTATTGGATCCAGTTGCTGAATCTCCCAAAAAAGGCGCAAGAAAGCAATGAAATAAACTAAAATGCAATCTTGACTTATCTATCTTTATCGTTGACATTTCTTGTGAAAGTTCCACCAACTTTATGACTCGAAGCTAGCTCAAAGTTAATTTGTAATAAATAATGGTAAATTAAAAGCGATACGTCCATTTCTACTTTAGATTCGAAAATCGAAAAATAAATATAGACATTTAAAATGCCTTTCTGGGCTTGAACAACATATAGATCTCATTTAATAATGATCCGTCTGAGTTACTTTGAAAGTGAGCTTTAGTTTTGGATAAACTAAATCTGGGTTAGTGTTGAAAATGGTTCTGCTCTGTATTTATGATATAGGAATTTAAATACGGAAACATATATTCCTTCCCTGAAATACCACTAAAGTATATGTGCTGAATATTTTATCTAGTTTCCTTATTGTTGCTGCAAGCAAGCAAGCTCGTTAAAATTTATATAGAAAAAAGCCTTTTGAAACCATTTTGAAAAATTTTTGTTAAGTTTTCGCGATGTGTAGTGCAATAAAATAAAATAAAAAACGCAGGGGAATTTGTCTATATTATAACTAGTAAATAATTCCTCGCATATTTAATGCCTCGATAATTCATATACTCGATAATTCGTGACCCAAGAATATAGAGTTTAAAGTTATTGCATGCCATGGTTCAGTTCAATCAGCTCATAATTTTCATAATATTGCAATTACTAACTTGTAAAGTTGTAAGTCCCCCAAATGTGTTTGAGTAGGGAAATATCCCTACGGTGAGATAAGCGTTTTGGATAAGCGTACAGATATTCTGGGTAGCCTATAAATTGACCCTCAGAAATGGCTAGGGCGCTGGAGGGCCCTTTTTTCCAATTTAAAATTGGAAATAGGAAAAAAAATCTTTTTTGGGAGCTCAATGTAAATTCCTACTCAGTTTTTTTCAAAAAATGTTTTCGCCCACTTAAAATCGTTTTTTCAAAATTCGGGCCTTCACACCCCCTAGACAGAAACATGTACTTTCGAAATATAATAGTCTCAAACCTGTAAGTTGACCCTGTGAACTGTTCTCACCGCAGGGAAAGGTGGGAAGTCATCCTTAACGAAATAATCAAAATCATTCTAAATATGTAGTAAGAATTTATTACGATTCTTCAGATCCTACACATCCATTGCCGTTATACATTTCAGTTGATATAGCAAAAAATGACCATTGTCCATCACCCGCCCCCACGTATAAAAGTAAGACGGGCGAGGTAACGGACAGTGGTCATTATGCCGGAGATTATGAAAAGAGGTAATAATATGACAAATATCAATGTATTGGTGAGAATATGACATCCTTGTTACTAAAAGTGAGGGAGAACTTGATTCATTCATCAATTTATCCTATTCTGATAATTCTTACTATTTCTTGCCGAAACAAAGCTATTAATTTGTTGTAATCTTCTTTCATCTTTTTGAGTCTGGATTTGAAAAAGTGTACACTTGTCACTTGACGGGACTTGACCGGACGGGGCGAACTTGACCGAGTGTGTCTAAAATATACGCGTCGGGTCTCAAACTATTTTATATGCAAATATGTTGCGAAATTCTTGTACATTTATATTCAGAAAAGAATGTTTAGGGTTGGCTGCATCGAGAGGTAAATTTTTCTAAAAATTAAGATGCTGACATTTCTCATTATTGTGCCATTATTTCATGAAATGAATGGCAAACCCTTGGTAACTGATGATGATGCCTGATTTACTGATGTAATTCTGTAATTGCATTTAATGTTTGATTTAGACACCCGTCAAATACATCGAGATGTACGTCCTACTCTGTACCTATTCGCCAGTAGAAAGAAAAAACAGCAGCTAACGCAAACAGTTCGTCCCCCGCCGACACCGCGGTACACATTTCTGGATTGGTAAGACCGAAGACCGAACTATAAATATCGTTAATTTTTAACTTTAAATGATATTTTGTGTGCGCAACTTTTGCAGTTTCATTTGAATGCTTAAAATGCATTGATGTACTAACTGCCAAAGAACAGTTTCAAAAATAATAATACTAATTAAAATTACTTGAATAGGAATTATAATAGTGAAATCTTCGCCCTTGGAGCTCGAATTGGCGAGAAATTTACTGATGAACTTCTTAGAGAAGCCTTGACAGACAGTTCTTACGTCAACAAAGAAAAGTTAGAGCAAGAGAAACTAGGATTAGATTCTTCTCCAGTAGACTTAAAAGAAAATGACAAATTGGCTGGGATAGGGGAGCTAATAATTCATGAGGTTGTTGACAATTTTCTCCGTTTCAACTTTCCGAACTTCCCCTCGCAAGGAATTCAGTAAGTCTTAAATGTACTTTGTCTCTTAGCAAAATAAATACTTTCTCAATCAGTAAGTATTGACATGACATTTTCGTTTTAGAGCCGTAAGCAATTTTTTGAGGAGCGAAGACACGCTATCCGAATTGGCTTTGGGCATTGGTTGCAAGGATATCATTCTGACAGTAGTGAGTTGTTTTATTAAACTAAGAGTTTTAACAATTTATAGAAACAAATTCAAAACAGAAAGCAACTTTGACGATTATGTAACATTTCACAACGTGCTATATTTTGTTGTGGTAGGAGTACCCTCCGGAGAAGAAGACTCTTGCTAAAGTGTTTAAGGCCTTGGTAGCAGCTTTAGACTTGTCATCCAAAGAACTTGGCCTTCAAAACTCCCGTGCACAATTATTCGTCTTAGATTTTGTAGCTGCTCAGTTATATAGCAAAGATGTTAATGAAATATGGGATATCGCTCATCCGTGGAAGTTACTAAATGAAATCCGGGAAAACAAAGGCTTGGGTCCCCTGGAACCTCGGCTGCTAAGACAAGCTGGACAAAACACTATACTCTCTGCCTATGTGGTCGGCTTATATGATTCTAATCGGTTGCTTATTGGGACAGGTACACACTTTAGTTATATGATAAAAATGGTAGTTAATTAAAATGATAATAAATCAGTTAAAATAGTTATTCCTTCAAGTTATCCTGGGTCAATCGATTACCTTTGGAAACAATTATTTTTTAAGTACAATTACTTGTTTTTAAATTTCAAACACGTAAAATAGTAAATTAAATTACAATACACTCCATCCTAGTATATTATTAGTTCTCTGGTCGCTAAATTCAATTAAAGTATTTTCACAGTATGTATTTTTACTCACATGTTTTTTAAATGAAACTTTTTAATAATAGGTATTGGTGAAACAGTGGACATCGCACATGAAATGGCTGCCAGAGATGCACTAAAGATTTTATTTGGGACTAAGAACCAAAAACTTCTATTCGACAATGTAATTCAGAAATATATCTCTCAGTGATTTATAATTTATAAAAATAATTTCCTCTGAATTGTACCCATTTAAGTCATACTAATTATTCAGTTCAATGTAGAATTTACATTTGCTCCCTAGAGAAGCATCCTAAAGGTCATTAAGTGGTCCTGAGTTACAGATAAATGTGTTTGGTGTTAAATTATGCATTAATAAACACATATTATTACTACTCAAAGTATAATATAATTTAGCTCTTTTATTATCCGATCATAATATTCAAGTTAACTAATTTAAGCACGCTGTGTGGGTAATTTCGTACTTGAGGTCCGCAGAGTTTGGACCGAAATAGCTTAAGAAATTTAAGTCGTTTTAAAACAGTCAAACATTTCAGTTTTCAGTGTATTTAGCTGCATGTTAAGCAAACTACGTTTTAGGTAAAAAATATTTGAGCAATTGTATTTCCATTGTAAGTTAGACGTTAAGTTTGAACTGTGGTTAAGCAGTCACAGACCCAGAGTACTACTATGTACAATGACATTTATTTAACTTAGATATTTATTTAGATTATTTTCTCATTTGATTTGTAATCTACTAAGTAGATGACAATACATTTTACAATACAGCTTAGCTTGAATTTATGTCAAATTTTATGGTGCTTCTGATTTTGCATTTAAACATTCAAATATTTAACTGTACAGATCAAAAATGAAGTACTAAATAATTTGATTACACTTGCAAAGCAAGTGGTAAAATCGAGATTAGGGTGATTAGATGAAATTGAAGACAGCTAAGCGTTAGGATAATAACTTACGTGCTTCCTGTGGGACTTCGTCTTTTATGAAAGAATTCTCTCCTGCTTATCGCTTTTCCAAGAGCTATGCCACAACTCTCTACGATGTACTACAGTTTGGAATTTATCATGATTTTCAGTTCTTTGACCTCTACACATCATTAACCTACACAGCTGTGCTCCCCGACCTATTAGTTTTCAAATGAGCTATCACACGACTTTCTGTAGGGAATAGAACAAAAGTTATACTGATTTTCAGTTTTTGAACCCCTCCCCCAATGTTCGATTTTGCCCATTAACGAACTCAGTCTTCTTTTTGAACTATATTTTCAGCTAAAAAAAACCACATGTGAAAAAGTTGAATGGTTAAAGAGTTATCGCGTTCGAAAGGAGCAGTATACCAGACGACCAGACTAACGGCAGAGTGATTGTGCATTCCCATAAAATACGGCTTCGCCGATATTTAATAAAAATATAAGCAGTTTGCTTAAGTGTACTTCAACAAGGGGCAAATACTTATTTACTGAACTCCATGAGACATACGAAATAAATACTACGATTTGTCATGAATAAAATGGAGAATTTACTTTTAGTTGTAGGAAAATACTTGTAAAATTTGCAGGTGTCCCATGCACAACTTTGGATATTTCCAAAATGACGAATTTAGGTAATATATGATATGCGGTTCACTAGCAACAGCTCTTTACTACGCGTTATATAATAAAATTTATTATTTTTATTATTCAATCATAATTATAAGATTAACTAATTTGTACACATTGTTGAGATTTATTGTTGACAATTGAGTGATAATGTTGTCTTTGGCATCTTTAAATACAACGTTCGGACGGAAATATCACTACTTAAATTAATATTAATGACTCTGAAACAATCACACACTTCAATTTCCAGTGTATTTAGCCGCAACTTTTACACACTACTGTACAATATCATTTAGAATATTTGAGCCAATTGTCTTGTACTTAAACTTTAACTCACAATACTTATAAAATAATAGTCATATTGGCATTTAGGTACAATTTGTCTAAAGCTAAGGCAAGTCTTACTTAGGGATATGTAGAATGATTTAAACTTTTTTGTGAAGTAAGTTATATTTACGAATCTCATTTAGAAATTCTGGCACCGGAGGATCTCCAGTATCATAAATGAGATTCCCAGCAGCATCTTTTGCGCGAATTCGTCCATTCACCCACTTGGTTTCTGATGAGTTGTCCCGAAACAACGTCTTAACAGTGCCGTCAGGATAAACTCTCTTTGTAAACTCTGGATAGTGATATTCTTGTTGACCATTCGGGAAAGTAAAGCATTTTACGCCATCGCCATTAGTCACAGCGGTAGTCTTATCCGGATAGGTGTACGTCTCACTACCAGTAGGAAGAATTTTTCGAACGATTCCATTAGTATACAAAATTGTTTTCGTACCATCTGTTTCCACAGTTTCCAATTGCCCACTGAAATAAAATTATTCGATTAAAACACAACTAAAATTTATTATTGCCGTAGCAGTTATATATTACTAATAAGTTAGAGAGTGCAATACTTGGGAAATTTCATGACAATGACCCCATCAGGTTGGGTCACGTGCATTATATTCGATTCCCGGTAGAAGTAATTTACAGTTCCATCTGGTCTTAGCTCCTTGACGTCACCGTTGAGATAAATATATCTAGTAAAATTAAACAAATTAAATAATTCTGGAATAACATTTAAATATTTAGTTGTTTGGTCTAAATGAAAAACATTCTCACTTGTAATCACGTCCCTCTTTCGTTACATACTTTGTAGTCCCATTGTCTAAATTCACTTCGATGTCTCCATTGGGTAGTCTGGTTTCGTTGACTTTCAAGACAGGGGTTATTGACTGATTTCTGCCATTCACCAAACTTCGTTTCTCCGCCATCAACGTTTCCTTATCTTTTATCAACTGCTTATTTTTCAGCACCAAATCACGTTTACCGGCCAAAATTGCATTTTTCTCGCATACCCAGCCCTCCTTCTCAGTTAGTAACTCCAATTTGTCCTTTTCTAAACGCCTATTGACTTTTTTCAGACTGATATTCTCAGCAACAAGGGTTTTATTCTCTTGTATCAAATCATTCTGATCTATGACTAGCACTTCCTTTTCTCTAAGCCATCGTCGTTTCGCTTTCACGTTGACCTCTTTTTCATGACGTACGTCTAAGGTCGCTTTTCTTTGTAATACCTTCATTTGTTTGTTCCACTCATCTTTGTCAAGGAGAAGACTTTCGATACTTTTTAGCAGCGCAATTTTGTCTTTTATTAAGTTTTCATTAATAATTTCCAAGTTTTTCTTCTCCTCAACTAGTTCTCTGTTAAGAGTTCGGAGTTGCTCGGTCAAATCATGGAGAACATGCTCCCTAGATACAAACTTCCTGGCCAACTCTGAGAATTCGGTAAAGCTCGGGTTTGCACTAATTGTTTCCATTAACTCGAATAAGTGAAGCTCTGGATCTTGCTCACAGTCGGAATCGGTGAATGAGCTCTACATTAATAAACAAGGTGGCTGTATCAATTACAATAGCAAAGTAGCAACCCTTTCTAAAATGTTAAATTGTTGCTACCTATCTGTATTTGATAAGATAATAATTATGAAATCAACTTGTAATGTATGTATGTGTTGCAGGCAGTTTACACAGTCAGTCCGTATGGACATATCCACTTGGGGGAACCCCCAAATGGTCAACACCAAAGCGTCAAAACCTAACCTAACCTAACCTTAATTGGTGTTGACTATTTGGGGGTTTCCCCAAGTGGACATGTCCATACGAGCGGACTGTGTAAACTGCCTGCAACATATGCATGTAATCACTTATTGTTACAATTAGTAAATAGCTTTGGACTTATGATAGGTACATAAAAATAATCTTACCAAGCTCGCCAAGCTGGCTGTATCAGTAACCCCTGTTGATCGATTTTCATCTTGATTTCCAGCATGATTTCCAGCATGATTTCCAGTATGATTTCCAGCATGAATTTCAGCATGATTTACAGCATGATTTACAGCATGAATTTCTGCATGATTTTCAGCATGATATTCATCTTGGCTTTCAGAATGATATTCATCTTGGCTTTCAGCATGATTTCCAGCATGATATTCATCTTGGCTTTCAGCATGATTTCCAGCATGATATTCATCTTGGCTTTCAGCATGATTT
>JABASH010001407.1:0-26672 GCA_019776445.1 Tomocerus maximus | reverse complement strand
TATAGAATACAAATATCAATTGGTGCAAATAATTTTAATACAAAAAATTGTTTACCAATTCATGTCATCAAATTGGGAAAATGCTGACGGACTCTTCCTATTGATTTTCAATAGAAGAACAATAGATTCAATTTATATTAATTAATATTGTGAGTTGGGGAGTATAGATAAGTAATTGGGAGAGTATGCAATTGTGTGCTCGTTAAAGTAAATGATATTTTTTATTTGATGGGAATAATGCAATGGGCAATAGTAGGACATAAAAGTCTCAGAAAACATCAATTTGCATGTAGTGGATGTAAATGTGGTATATGATAACATGAACAGTGGCATAGTTGGAGAATAAATAAGCAAATTGTAATATCAACCTAATTACATTCACTATTGGTATGTATACTATACTTTTATGAATTATGGTGGTGCATGCATAAGAATTGTGCAACTTCCTAGTTCGCATGGCATAAGTAGGTATGTATGTCTAGTGTATAGATGCTATTACCTATACCAATAGGAAATAAAGAGTAACCTCCATAAATTGAGAATTCTTCCTACGAGCTATTGACTTGCACTTTTCAACAGTTTCCTTCCTAAACAAGTCTTGCCTAGTCCTCCTGACTTCCCCTTAGCATTTACTACCACGTTTATAATTACTAAACCTACAATTTTGGCGACGATACTAAATTCCTAGTGCACATGGCTAATTGTGTGTATTTAGGATATTATGTAGTGTAGAATAATAGTAGAGTGGTACAATAAGAAATTCTGAAGACATTGAGGAATCTCTTGCTCGACTCGACTTCCTGGAGTTTTCCCATGGTTTTTGTGCGCTTTGCATCGCTGCTGCGCGATTGTATAGGTAGAGAGAGAGAGCAGGGATATTTTGGAAGATATGGATAGGGCAGGAGGAAGCGGAGCCAAAAAGATCTGGAGGCCAAGGAAAGGAACAGACAAACTGACATATAAAGAGGAGGTGATGCAATGCGATGGGCAACAGCGTTTGTGGTACTAGGGGATACGGTAGAACGGAAAAGGTGGCCCTAGAAGACACATTCGTTGGCTCTGGCTCTCTTCGCCTTATACGAACCTTCCATACTAATCAACGCTCTCTCTGCTCTGCCTGCCTCAGTCAGACTGAACACATGCGACGGTGCGACTAGGACTACTACACACACACTCGAACACACGGCAAGAAGTTACTCTCTCTGTGCGAGTGCATTGCTGTGATGCGACTACTATGAACATTAGCTTTGCTTTAGCTTCTTCATGTATGTCTACGGAATTTGGAAGTCTCATTCGCTAGTTGGTTGTGCTGATGGTGAGGTGAAGTATATTTCTCGCCGTTAAACGTTAACGCGTCTCTCTGTCCATGTCCTCAACCACTACCATTATAATACATTATTATATATTGGCCATTAGGCAATCCCCCTGTTAACTAATATACAATCATCCATTACACTTATACATACAAGAGTACGGCTCTCTGTCTACTAACTGCAATAGAGCAAGTACTTAAAGACCGTTACATCTCACAGTGTCCCCTCTATGTTACATTATTGCCAATACGAAACAAAAACCATAGATTTCAATTTAATATAGGATACACATTACCTGTGTGTGCTCCATTCTATGTTCATTCAAGACCACATGAAACTACACCATTCATATGTATTCGTGTTGAACATCCTCCTACTACTACTTATGTAGTTGACTATTACATAAATATACTATGCAAAATCAAACCACTTTTACTAGGTGTTCTTACAGTAATTACATCAGAGACGTCAATAAATTAACGCTCCAACTTTTTTACAGTGTCTTTTTTTATTCATCTCACTACTAATAGTGAATCTGTGTATGAATCTACTAAAGAAACCGCATGTCTCTATTGTGTAATCAGTGACGATAATATTTGTCATCCCTAACACTTAGCAAGTGACAATTGCTGGATCATACAGGGAAAATATTTATTGTGCTTCCTTTGAATGGAGCATCGGAAACAAAATAGAACACAAGTACTTTGTTGGACTCCAACAGGAAATTCTCTGGTTCTTTCATCATTAATTGCATCGTCAGTTTTGTTTTGCTCCACGAGACAATCGGGTGTCGTTGTCACATTCACAAATAATTAGTTACAATCAACTCGGGACTTTATTTTACTAAGATTTCTGCTGAATTAGTGATTTCCTCATCACCGGTATTATTCTCCTAACTACCAATTTACTGTCAACCCGTCTAATTGTCATCTTGAATGGTATTACACTAGTGCAGACGTCGCCAGTGTGGAAAATCTTTATTTACTTGACAATCAATTTCTACAATCAATCGAGCTGGGAATAAATAATGCTTTAAAAGAAGGGGAATTGGACGAACCGTATAATTTTTCGACCTGACAGCTAAATTCATATTAAGTGCGATCGTCGTTTTCCTATGTGGAAAAGTAGAAGGAAAACTTTCTGATAAACTGAAGTTGAAGGCTGTTGGATTCTACAGAAAGACAGTCGATAACAAGTATAATCCATATAAAATTTTATTATCTCCCAGTTAGCATAAACTTGCGTCATTTATTCCGCTGAACATTTATTCTTGTGAGATACGGAAATTTAGTCTAGTCTGTCTGTGCGGGTATAGTTGGCATATCGTCACGCCTTAACTTGATCTTGGATAGACAACAAGAACATACTTGCTACATCGTAAAAGTCAAAGGTGAGTACAGAATAGCCTACAGTCCATTTAATTAAATGCGTATTTAGTATTAGCATCTTATCTCTCTGCACTCGGAACTTGATGCTTGCAGTTTATTTTTACACACGCTTCATCATCATCCTATTTATGCGATTGGGAATGAATTGATTTCAACTATTTATTTACTACTGCTGCCTACACTTACTACAATAATACAAAAACAGGCATGTATACATGTACTTGCATTATAATCTTGACTGGAACAGAAACAGACATCTATGTATACATTATGTCCCACATTCCAACGCTTAGCCAACCATGCTATGCACATAGAACATGAAGATTAGCACAAAATGTCATTGGTATTCATTTACATGCATTTGTTTTGTGCATGTTTATTGAAGTAATGGATGAATCACTTTTGCTTTGAACTTGAGTACAGGAAGGTAACATTGGACTGCGTGGAGGTAGTAATAATTTCCATATGAAACTCATTAGCGACAGAATTATCATTAAGTACTTTCTGGAATACGTAATTATTGGCCAGATTTACCTCAAATCATCTTGTGGAAGCATGCTTTCCGAGTATTTGACCATTCTTTTTCTAGACTACTGTGATTAGTGGGAAACCAATTAATCCTGGGAATATTCACTTTCATTAAAGTAGGCGGCGGCAGTCTCTACAATCCAAGCGCTATTTATTTTGAGTGAAATGAGCTATTAATTGAGTTGAAGCAATTTGGAGGCAAATGCAATTGCAATGTGCTAAATGTCTCGCGGGAAGAGAGAGATAACGTGATTTGACTTCCGACAGATCGAATCATCGAGTATTCCGGGAATCAAAATTTGATTGGATAAATAACGACATTAAGGCATTAAAACATTATGAGATGCATTAGAATCGACGAAAATGGGTAAATCGTTGATAAGGAGGAAACGTCGTTAGTCGAAGTTATCTTGCACGTTGGCCATGCTATAGCATAATAAACGTGCATGTTGTTGGCAGTGATTGTGTGATATATTGAATAATATGTTATCTCTGTAGGGAAATAGGGAAGAGGGGTAGTAGTCTCTGTTTCATATTACAATAATACTAATGCTTAATATATTACAATAATACTCATGCTTAATATATTACAATAATACTAATGGCAGAACACTTGCCCAGCTCTTGTCAGTTGATGATGCCACTGTTTGCACTGCTTACGTAAGGCAAAGGTAAACTTCCTATTTTATGCAAGATAATTCTGTTGCTACGTGAAATAAGTAATATTTAAATTGCCTTTAGACTACTATAGCTCTGTATCTGTATCGCTAATGTGACAATACCAATCCAGGTGCATTTTATTGAGCTCTTCTTCACATTTCACTCTGCGTAGCTAAATAGGCCTTTAATGCATGAGTTGCTATTCCCACAACTACAAATACTGGAGCATAACCATTAACTGGATAACTTAAGTACACAGGGAAGCTGTTATCTTCGGAAAACTGATTAGCGTCCTTTATGTGGATTTAGCGCTCTGTTCCTTATATTATTATGTATACTAGACATATGCAGACGTTATAGCTGTGGAATATATGAAAATGAAATGCCTGAAAATAAAATGTGGTCGTTATGATTAATTTTAATACATTTTTCTGGGTATTACATAGTATACTCTGTTGGCAAATAGAAAAATGTTGTGTATCTACCTAGGAATAAATATTTAATTGGCGTGTTCAAATTTAGTACAGCGATTATAGATAATGGATCTCCTGGTACATGATCGAGTATTCTGGATCGCAAAAAAATTGAATTGCATAACCCGTTGAGCCTGAAAATCTGAGTGAATCGCTTATTTATCCCTTTGAATGCCATTTCCTACCAGATATGTAATTTTTTTACAATACAAGTTATAATGGTTACTAATGCATGCCATAATAATATCATCTCTGTATGCTTATTCTTTTGAATAACAATTTATATTTGTGTGGGATACATTTATATTATGCGATGATATCTATATATTCCTCTCCAATGACATTTATATGTGCAATGTAACGTCAAATAAAATTAGATCCCCTATTTAGTCCCCCTGTTTCACTTTAAAAAACATTATGCTATCAGACAGTTATTCTGCAATATTTGATCTCATCCTTGATTTGTTTACTAGCAGTGAGGAAAGTTTTGAATAAAAGTAAGAAAGGCGGATATTGCTTACGTTAACATTGGCTATCACCGAAAGAGCGTTGTCAATTAGCATTTAACCATGAGATTTTGAATTAATCAGAGTAACTAAAAGAATTTATTAGTGTAACTTGTCACCTAAACTTATCCTTCCATAAAAATAAAGTGTCTTTTGAGTCACGGATGTGCAATAAGAACAAAATAAAATATATTAGTTTGAAAAGTTAGATCAATTTCCACAAGGGACATGTATTTATGTAAATCTGTCAAGTTATTTAAAGCGACAGATGCTGATTTACTGCTCTTTATTTTCTAGACATAAAAGTTTTATGTGACGAATGACATTCCAGGGTAATCCACTGCGTATTAAATTGTAGGATGGAGAATTTAAAAGTTAATAAATTCGAAATTAAAATTGTAGTAACCTGTTTTTCTTCATTTTAATGAGCCAAACAATGTTAGTGTAGCATCTAGTATTGCATACCATCTATCTATCAGGGGACTATGAATTCGGGGACAATTTACAGTATGATTCATCTTTTAGAACATAGATTTCTAAAATAAATTGACGGGATAACAAGCATTCAATCGACGACTATGGAATTAAACAGTATATAGTCTAAACAAATTGTCAGTAGGTACCAGTAGATACTTAAACAAATATAGGAATACTAACAACGAAGTTCCTTGAAGGAATCTATTAATGTAGGTTCATATATCGTTGGTCCTGTAAAAGCAGACTTTACCCTATTTTATTATTTTTTGTATTAACTATGTACTAAATGATGGTGTGATGCATGAAGTTTATTTTGTGTTTCTCCAAGGATTTGAGTTGTTTACGTGAGCACATTACATTCCAAGTTACAGGTTGCCTTTGTTGTAGTGTGGCTGCTAATCGTCAGAAAAGGGGAAGAAACAGAGTTTCCTTAGGTTGCTATTGTTAGAGTTTTGAAGAAGAAGGAGGTTATAACAACTAAAAGTAAAACCAACCTTGAAAAGAGGGGGAAAGGAAACCCAGAGAGAAAATCTTGCTTAGGTACCTAAATGTACTTTGTATTGTTGAAGCATCCAGCCTAAAGATGCGGACTACCTACACTTAGTAGTCCAACAACAGAAGAACGAATAGATTAGTTCACTATATCAACAAACGCATATATCTTATCGGTGTGTGAGTTAATACTAGTTTCACTTTGGTACCGCCACCGAGGAACTTCACATGGTGGGGACGGGCAAGTGTTGTCAAGAGTGGAAGTAGAACATCAACCCAGCAAACGATCCTGGATGATGAACTACAAATAGCTATAACCCAAAGTCACTATTCTTATCATTATACAAAGAAATTGAAAAGATTATGAGATATACATGTCAGTCTTATAGAATAAATACTCCTTGCTCTACATATCTGTAGTTAGGTACCAAGATACGCATCTCATATTAGGCAATGCTGCTAAATATATCTCTATTAAATGGAGTTATATAGTCAAATGATTCAATATATGGATAAAACTACTTTGACAACTTCATAGTTTCCTGACGAATATTATTTCCTAGTAAGTTAAGTAGACTTGTGAACATAATTTATAGCAAGTACATAGAGATATAGTTGCAATAGGAATTCAATAGTGTGGGTTACAAAATAGTTTGTATATGTCTCCGAGTTTTGTTTGTTCTCAACTGACGTTAGTTCAGTGTATTTCAAATGGGTTACATCATACAGGTCCTTAGAGGTATGTTCAACTTGCTTTGGTCAAGTTTCAGATTTCAAGGATAGTCCTTGATCCTTGCCTTACTTCTAGTGTTTACACCAGTTGTCAAGTGCCTACTAGAATGTCATATTATATGCCAGATAAATTTGCTCCATTTATTTTCTAATTAATTGCTCAAAAGGATTGAGCCCAAAATTGTAACACATTGCATAATATTGGTATTTTAATAGCCAAATGTTCCTACAACAAGGCAATGAGCGTTGATAGCTCTTTTAAACCCGGATGAGTAATGTAGGTGATTTTCTAAATGTGAAACTATCAACATTATTCAAAAAAATTGTGCAACGAAAGGAGAGGTTTACGAGATTCCTGCATATAAACCATTGCACAGAGAATATTAAAATAAATCATTCATTCAAGGATCATTCAACCATTGTATAATGTAACATTGACTGTATCGGCACACATAAAACAGAAAAACAAGCGCGTGTGAATGCATTTTGGGAAGAATAAATATCTTTTCCTACAATTTCTGCTGATGATTTACGACGGAGCTGACAATGAAAGTGTTAGAGTGTTATGTTTCATTTTATACTCCTGAGAATGTATTATTGTCAATATGTATGAGTAGTAACTCTTATGCGTTTATTTATATCATTACAAAGATCAACTTGTGCAGTAGTTGGCTAATAAATAGTTTTCTCTGTGATTATAAGCACCTATACATTCAATAATACTAGTAAAAGTCTATTATTTATACCTACTTTTATTTTCTGTATAGTACACAAAGGTATAAATGACAAATATTATATGAAAAGGGAAGTTGAGGGTCGTGCACTAAGTCTTCTGCTAAGAATGGCTCAGTAGTTTCTTCCAAACAGAATTTAATCATCAGCAAATTCACGAAGAAAATAGCGTAGTTGACTTGGCTAAAAGGAATTGCTTTGTCTAGACTCTTTAACAGGTCTCGGATATTTCTGTCTTTTGTTCTCCAGAAATGAGAGTAGACCGGGAAGAAAAGAAACTCTACCAAAGAAGTCGAGAAGCTGCTTAGGGAGGATCACGAGTGGGCATCTTAAGACTGGGAGAAATGGATGATTGCATTACCATTCCACTCTCACAATTATCAACCACGATCTCTCAGGAAAAAATATTCGTTTCAAAACCCGACTCATTTTAAAGCATAAAAATAAACTCCTCCGAGAAAAAAATTCGCGGAATACGAAACTTGAATGATGTTAGTAATGATTAACTAGTCTTGAGAAAATATATTGAAGTTGTATGACTTCCGTTGACTTAAATTACATCAGAGATTTCTCGATAGTTTTGAGTCTTGACAGAATGTAGGGTGACCACCTACAAACAGAGTCTCACTATAATGATCTACTTCTCATCAAGCACTAGTCCTTTGTTTTTGTGTCTCGATTTCCTCAGAAATAAGATCTGGAATTGCGAAGTAGCTAGGAGTTGTCGGGATTGGATGGGTGAAACTATGAGACAAAGAAAAATGGTTATCTTTCGTTTGAGCGAAAAAGTTGGGATGATGGAACTGTATAGAGCCAATGTTGTGATTTGAGCGAAAAGCGTATAGTAGTGCAAACAAATGACGAATGTAGCTAATACTAATGGATATGGGAAGGGAGTGGAGTTGTTAACTACTGTGGATGTTCTATCGCTGTTTCTGGTCCAATAGTGTGTATAGGATTTCTATTATTTGCGAACGGATGTAGGAAGGATGTGCGAAGATGGGCTGTTATTATAAAAGTGGGAACTATTCTGTAGAGAAGAGTGAAATAAAATAAGTCTGGGAAATAGACAGAGAGAAGTTCAATAAATGTCTTTTGTGTGTTAGGCGAAAGTTCTCTCAACTTGTACACTATTATTATATACATAGTATATATTATATATCATGTACACTACATATATGGAGAGAACCGATATGTACGTCGTCGGAGTTTGTCTCTCTTCCATAGTCTCCATCTGCCTTATCAGTGCATGGCTACCTTAGTAGTCTTCAGTACAGATCTTGTGTCCGTTCCTGTTTTGCGTCATACGATTCGCAAATCGTTCGTTGTTCCTATTCCGAATGGAGAGCTTGGTTAGAGTGGAGGATGTTGAAAGCGGAAATTGCGAATGTTGCACAGGAGGATTTTTTCCCTCCAACTTCTTCTATTGGAAAATAGAAAGTCATCTTCTAGTTCTCAAAGAGTCGGAAACGGCGGAGCGGAGGACGCGTTCGGATGATGAGAGTCTTGAAATGGCGCACCAGTGTCACACTATATAAAAAGACACTCTTCTCCCCTTCAAATATCGTGTACATCTGAAATAATGACATTTTATATCAAACCCAACTCCAAGTTTTCATCCATAAAAATTATTGTAAATACTATCCCTACAAAATATAGTTTTATATATATAATGACATTATTTAGGTGTTGAAACCGAAAAGTGTGTGTATAGTAGTTTGGGAATATTGTGTGGAAACATACGCTATACAATGATGGTATTTAATATATTAGAAAGCTTTTTATTTTGGTAGAGAGAGTTTTTGTAGTGAGTCAGTGGAGATATAGGTAAGATAAAAAGAAGGAAGCTGCATCCGTATCTGTCGGAGTTTTGCTGAAAAGTAACGAGAAAAGAGCGGAAGATAATTTCACGTCACTTACTGCAGTCCCAGAGTAGTTGACTTTTCCCACTTGACTTACTTAGACCAGGATCTTCCTTAGCTCTGGAATCGTTACATGTTCTATATCGTCTGAGTTAGCTCGAGTCAAGGCGAGTCAAGTGATCTGAAGCTGAGTGAGCTCCTTTTACCTTTCTTCTCAGAGAAATGATTTGATGTGAGTATGTGAGTTTCTTATTCATTTAAACATTAGAATGTCATAGAGATGGTTCTGTCGCGTTTAGATTCAGCCCAAAGAAAGAGATGGATAATGCAACACCAACGAAAGTGCCTACCTATTAGGCATTTGGATTAAGAATTCTATAATGCATAGCTTAAAGCTCCTACTTATACATTATCTACAGTGTATACTAAAGAAATCATACCAACAGAAAGGTAATATTTCTGCCGGTATGATTTCTTTAGTGTAACTACTGAGTTGTGTCATAGTTCTCTGTATACCTCTAGGAGGTGTATCTTTGTGAGAAAGAGGTAGTAGAAATGCGTGGTATATAAAATAAAAGTGGTGTTCCATATTTCTGGGAATTCTACCGCCTGTCTTGCTGAGCCTGGCTTGACTTCACTTGGCTTACTTAGCCAGGTTGACGTAAACGTGGAACAAAGTGAGTAAAGTTATGTGAAGTTCAAGTATACAGTCTTTCTTTTTTACTAGAGATGGTTCATGTCGGAGAGCAATGAGATTTCCTTGCGATGGTGCCCTCCATACTAATGCTAACTTATACACTTCTACCTTGCATAGATAGATTCGCTTATTAATCATTCGTCATCGCACATCACATCAACAAAAAGCTTTACATAAGTTGTGTCTGCATTAAGAAAGTAAACATCAATAGCTAAACAATATCTCTTAAGAATATTTTCATTGTCTGTTGACTAATTTTCAAGTGTTCCTATGTATTTTGTTTGTGTAATGATGGGAATAGGTTTCTGTTGGTTGGGTGGGCGGGCAGAGTTAGCTATAGATGTACAGACAACAACAACCTGTGCTCTCCTCTCCAGTTCCAAGTAATGTTAAACAATCTTCTCTCCATACCACATTTATTTTCAGGGTGAGTGTGTACAGTGAGTAACTGATGACGATGAGTGAGTGAGCACATGTAAGTAGACTCTCTTTCTGCGTGAACAAGAAGGGAAGGAAGACAAATAATACAATGCACCAGATGTTCCCATGAATACAAATGCGTAGTGGAAGTAGAAATTCCAGCAACAGAAACAGTGGACAGGCCAGAGAGAATACCCGCCGCAGGTATAAAGAAACACATTCTAGGAGTCTCTATATAGGAAAACAGAAGTGGATTGGATTCCTTTCTATTGACTCCATATAATTATACTACATAAGTATATACTATATAGACACCAAAAACTATTATCATTTATCCCTTTCTTTGCCTAAACCAATTCTCCGTCTAGGCTAAACACATATACTTGCACTACTGTGCACCAATTATAAATAAAGTTAAAGAAAATACTGTTTTGCAACGGCAATTCAGTAGTTATGCAAAAAAAGTAATAATAATGCGATAAATTATGAGAATATTTGTAGATGAGTCGGTTGTGTCGGTAATGCTTAAAGTATTTAAGAGCTAACTGGTCTACCTCCGCATACAGACGAAGGATATCCTTCCTGATATTGTGCAGGGAGTAGATTCATGTCCTGAGAAAAAGAAATGTTGAGTTAGACTCACTTGGGATGCATGATCTTATGTAAGAGAAAGAAAAGACTGTTGCATGTGTACTTATATAGCTTAGTACTCCTTCGTATGCACTTGTGTGAATATGCAATTGTATATGAGGTCGTAGTTTAACAGACGGGCCTATAAAATGTAGTCTTTCAGAATAGTAGCCTGTCACTAATGTCAGTAGTGCATAGGATAGTTAGGAACGGAGAGCGACCGGTCTGGGCTTTGTTTGTTGCTAGCAGAAGAATAAGTAGCAAGTGGCAGAGGAGAACAAGACTTGTTTCTCAAGACTTGTACTTTGTACTTGTACATACGCCATTAGATTTAGTGAGAAATGGACTGACATACATAAGAAATGTAATATGTAATGTAACACACAAACATCTGAGTGAGTGGCTGAGAAAAAGAAACATTTAAGAATTACCGAACTCGGATTGCAGCATTTTTTCCTTTCGTTCCTTCCTTCCTTCCACCAATGCCATTGCGATACATGAGCATTAGCATGTCCACTTCTCTATTTAGTTTACACACCCTCCTAACTATTTATATGGATATACTGAACTATAATAGCGAGTAGTATGCACATGCTATTTGTTATGTAACACTAATGCGCTAACGTCTTTATAAGGAAAGTAGAGGTATGTAAGTGCTATTATGTACGAACAAGTTAAGGCAAGACAAGTCAAAAGGGGCAAGTACATTAGAAGCCATGACGATATATTAAGTTGGTCTATGCAGAATAATAATGCCTAATTCCACGAGTGAGTATTTCCTTTAGTGATGTGATGGGAATTATGGGATGTGGACTTGAGTGGATGTGGTGATATTGCTATAGACCAACTACCTTATAGAGTGGCTATGGAGGAACTTGAGGAAGGAAGGGCCTAGTAACTACTTGCAGTAGTACCAAACCAATAGTCAAATATAATCTCTCTAGACGAGAATGGTTGAGGAAAGAGAATATCTATAGCGAACTTAAGTCAAGTATGAAGTATAGGAACTCATTGTGAATGTAGGTAATGCAATATTCTATAACTTTTGAGTTTGTCTAGTCTGGGCTTACATAATACTAATATCGTGCTCAAGAAAGATATCTGTGTATGTACATAGTATGGTCTCTGATCCTGTTCTTGTCTAGTTGGTGGTGGTCGTCGTCGTCGTGGCATGGAAGCTGATAAAAGAAACCCGAGGCATTGGAACAAGAAGCCAGGAGGAAAAGATAATATGAGCACAAAAAAACTTGTTGCTTCTTGAGAATTTTTTCTGGGTCCCATCAATTCACCCCTGAACTGACAATGAAATCTAATGCAAAGCAATAGCGATGCAATGTAATACAATGAAGGCTCCTTGTGCACTGAACTAATGTAATAATGCAGAGCTTAGTGCCCAGAAGATATATATTTGTGTATACTTATAAATATATAGAGAGGAGTAGTCTGCTGGAAGTGTCAGAGTTTGGTAGCAGAATGGGGTGGGAGAAATAAGGCTCCTGAGCAGTTTCCTTGGGTTCCTCGGTTGTCTTTGTCCCAGGATTGTTCTCAATTCCATTCCCCAAGAAAGAAAGGAGTTTGTTCAGAAGGGTCTCGGAAATGTGACGTTATGTTACGTTTTGAATAGAATGTGAGTTCGCCATAGGAAACAAATGAACAGTGCAGGAGGTAGATTAACTATACATAACATATTCAATTATCCTGGATGTCCCAGTCTAACTTGATTTGATCTGACTTCTGCTCTGCCTCTCATCTTATACATGCAAATCTCCTACGATGTGATCAACATTTATTTACATACTCTACTCTACAAACCAGGAGTTTCCAGTAAACTAAATAATACAGACAGACACAGACCACATAGTACATACTTAGTATACTATAGGTACTTAGGATACTGGTTACATTATTGCCATCACGATAACCTGATGATGAGTGAGGAAAGAGTCTCCGTCGCGGGGAATTGTTGTCTCTAGATTAGAAACAAGTTGTCGAACAACCTATGGCTTCAGACTCCTCTTTTTCCGTAAACTCTGATTCAAAAAGCTATCCTAGGATATGTACAGTAAATTGTACTGTATTCTAATTAAGTGCACCATGCTCACTCACTCAGTGCAAAACATTATTATTATTCCCCTATCTCTAATGCATATCAATGGATACAGCAAATATTTATATGCACCAGTAACTGCAACCTCCTCTTCAAAATCCTATCTCTCTATTGTATTTCTACTTCAGAGTGTTCAGACGAAAATTCCATTTCATTTGTTTCTTGTCTTGACTGCAAATCAGAAACATTCATGCTCTGTAGTATGTACTTATAGCTAAGTATACTTCGGTACTCTGTCAATCTGTCTCTAAAGCTATCCTTCCCAAATGTCAATGAGATGTAAACAGATGTTAGACCATAGTAGTCTCTATGTATCTCTGCTGTGCATGTTTGTGGTTATTAATCATCATAACTAAAATTACACATTGTCATCATGCATTATTACAAGCTAACTTGACATGCCCTTCGCATAGCTTTTTTATTTGTAATTCTACTTAGTGATCTACTTGTACTACAACATGACTTCCTAATACTGTATAGTAGTATACTTAGGGTATGTACTAGAGTCTTTTCACTGTAAACACATTGTCATAATATCCGTAAAGTGTCCCACTATGTACATGGCTGGAAATGTTTAGTTAACAGACAATGCACTTTGTAGTATAACTCTGGAGAGAAATGTTCATCTTTTAACCGCCAAAGAATTTGCATAGGTTTGTATTGACATGGTGATGATAAGAGGGTCTTTGTTTGTGAATGAGTGGTTTGAGCATAGCTATATAGATATTAAAAGTGTATGGTGTTGGGGGATAGGAAGTTGTAGTCAAGAGTCAGGAATAACGGCTGGAATCCACTCGAGTATTTGTTTTGGCTGTGTGGATTTGAGTTTGGCGTGTATAGTAGGAGTTGTTTTCATTGTCTCGTCTAACAATAAATGGAAAACTATATTTTGAATAGAAGAAGAATTACAGTGTGATTTAGCTATGAAATTGGCATGGATAGCAAATGAACCAAGAAAAGCAAACGAAACGAAACGAAGCCAAGTGAGCAAGTCAGAGGAAGCACGATGCACTTTGCGTGCCTTACATTTTGTTTTTTGCGATTGCATGTAGAGTGGACGAAAGTTTACTTGCTTTTCAGTTTTTTGAGACCTTTACCTTCGGCTAATTGTAAGTGTACGAAAGGTTGTGTTGATAGTTAGTCAGGGCTCTGAACAAGTGGCTTGACTTGCCCTAGTATTTTTATACGTACATTAGAGTTAAGTGCCTCTTTGAATTCACGATGATGTACCCAAACCAACTGTCGTTTATTTCCTTTCCACACAAAAAGATAGACAGGTGCGGGAGTTTGGCTGTTTACACTGCTACCTGTAAATTTAGCAAAATTAATTTCGTGGTTGGCTTTTTTGAGTTGTGTTAGGTAGGAATCTGTTTATTGTTATAAATCAATGGCATAAGATGTAAAAGAGATTCGACGACGCCATGCTCAGAATCAGGTACACAGTAGGAACTTATTTTCAGGAAGATATGCCACTGTTTGGCCATGCACAGTCTGGTGGAAAAAAGGAGAAAATAGAGCTGGGAGATGTTGGGTTGTGTGTCACTGAAGCGAAGGGAAGGAAGCGTTAAACTCTGTTTTTGACTTGTGTCTGTCAGCCTGGCCTATTTGTTTCTGCTCCATTCATTTCTATTTGTGTTCTCGATACTGCTTTGTCATTCTAATGAGAAAATTCTTACAATGAGATCAAATTGGCGATATGGATGGATTTGCTGATTAAAGATTCAAACAAACTTGGATTTTTCCTAAAAGTAGACGTTCAGATACTTATCCATAATTATTAGCATATTATATAGCTATACTTAGCATGTACATGACGTTTTTCATGAAATGACATTTTTTGCGCAGGACAATAGTTAAAATGTGTATTTACATAGCGGGCAGAGTCAACGTGTAGCTAAAACAAGTTTAGAGTGTGTATGCCTAGTGTCTCTGATTACTCTTGTAAGATTCTCAGCTAATGCATTCCCAAGAGAGTATAAGCACTTTTTAGAAGTAGCAAGGATGTGAAGGTATTTGTAACCGTGTCGAGATGTTTTATAAGATTTCTTTGTGATACAGGCCATAAAATATTTATAGTGACTTCAACCTGCATCTACTAGGGCAAAAACGGAACTAGACTTAAATATATGAAATGTGTTGATGTTTCAATGGCTTTTCTTGTGGCCTGCGTGGACGAGTTGATGGAAGAGAACATCTTGTCTTACATTTCGACTCGAAGACACATATTTATACGTCTTAAATATATAAAGGAAGAATAGAACATCCTTTGGCTTAGAAACCTAATGGCTTTTTCAATTTGAATGGACCACATGGAGCGAATGAAAAAGTCAAGTCAAGTTTCAAAGATGAAAGATGAAGAGACGCTTTTAAAATTAACTCTCCATCAATAGGATAAGGACAGAAAAGACAAGAGAAAGAGATTGCTATATGTCTGGCTAGACTAGAAATATTACACGCCACACACCAACCTTAAAACCTGCAACCGACATTCATATTACTTGTAAATATTCCTCTAAGTATCTGCAAAGATAACAGTACAAACTAAACTAATTGTAAACATACATACTACATCTATAACAGACATACTGCTCGGCGACTACTAAGTAGTATCTACTTAAGCATAGCAAAGAACGCTCCTACTTATTTTATTTTCTTTTGTTAGCTCTCTATGAAAATATCTTTCTACTGATCATTATCCTCATTTTTCTTATCTCCATCTCTCCATTCTATTAATAGAGTCAATTTGAATCTTCACAAAAAATAAGGAAGGAAAGTCTCGTCTTTCCGTGTCTGCAGTCACCGACTTCCATCTATCCTTTATTATTACCTTTTATAAACTTTATTTACTTTGGGCTCCCCATTTATTATCGTTTACTTACACCAAAAATATCCAGACACAAATGCCATTTTCCAGACAAAACCTACGAACAAACAAATCTCCTGTAACGAGGGGCGATAACCTACAAATGATGAGCGTTGGTTGGCTGATGAAACCCCGATACAAAATTATTCAATGGTCGCAATGACGTTCTATAAAGATGTGGAGGACGTCCATTGATTTTATCTTTGACAACTTAGAGAAATGTAGCGTGAAAATGCAAATTGTATGTTCTTAAAATTATTCTGTTCTAAAAAGGAAATCATTTTTGCGTGAGAGTCGTCAAAGGGATTCCAAGTGTCGTGACTCATGTTGTCTGAAAACTTAAACCTACATTTTTTGAAATGTCATTAGTTCATTAGCACATTGTTTTGAAATCTTTGAAATATAATAGTCAGAAGTCACAAATATAAAACAAATTACAGTTTAGTGTCTTTATAAAAGTAAATTATTTCCACGAATTTTATAGTTGATTATACAATATTTACAATTTTAGAACTATTCAAAGCTCTATACAGCAACCACATCTGTAATTAGATTTGCCCAATGCATCATTAAGTAATTTTAAGTGAACCCGATTCAGACACAGATATCTTTTATAGGTTGGCTATTAAGTACTGCGAAAATATTAATAGAGATATGCACTCTGTTTCCTCTTGTACGATTAAATAATGTAATCCCAAAATGTCTATGCAGTATACCTACAATACTTATTTCTGCGAATAGAAAAATAAAGCGAATGCATATACATATCTAAAGTAGAGGCTTCTGTAATTTGTTTCTTAAGGATTGTCAATAGCCAATTCCGCGATATCATTACTATTATAAGATATAGCCTGGAGCAGTATCAAATAGGAATGAAATTACTTTATGTATGCCTGAATATTCTTGAGAGTAAAATGTGAGGCAGTTGCGTAACTTAGATCGAGTTTCTAGCCTAGATTGACGCTAACTCGACAAGGATTAGCTTTAGGATAAGGAATGAGATACGTATCCATATATTGGCAATAAGTGGAGTGCAGTTATAGGTGGGGTCCTACTAAGGAAGTTATTAATACTGCCATCCAATCGATATACTAATCTACCTATATGGTCCATTATATTAATTAGTGCTGTTAGTTAGCTAGACTCGCGTATCTTGGCTATCGACTGGCTTATCTAGTCTCATTAAGACCAAGGAATCCTTCATTTGTAAACTATACGACAGTTTTAAGGATCTAAAGTTTGGAGCAAAGGAAGACTTTTGTCAGCGGAACAGAAGTTCCTTTATTCTGGGCCTATTAACTTTGGCATGCGATAGTCGCTTGATTGCTCTGGAAATTGATGTAGTCAGGAAAAATTTGCACGGAAACTTTAGCTTATGTAAATTAATTCATCTCGCTGGCTATTTTAATTGAAGGGAGTTGCTACTCACCATAATAATTTGTCCTCCACCCCAGCAGATATTTCCATGTAACAATAAATAAACTAGCAAAATATGAATTTTTAGTGTAATGTAAATATAACAGCAGCATTCTACGAAGACGTTTATAGAGTAATCCACTTTCTATGGGAGAGTAAGTATAATAGAATGGCAATGGTAGTAACAATAGTAAAAAATTGTTCATTTACTTAACAGAAGGCAATCTCTTCATCATTTTCCCATGTCATAGGAGTCGTGTAACCAAATCTCAATGGACAAATGGGATTATTTAAAGCGACTTCCTAGGATAAGTCCCGACAGAGTCTGAAAAGACAATTTAATGTAATTATAAAAAATATTTGTACCTAGTTCCGGGTGATAGTGTTTTAGATAAACGTTTTGATATTGAATATAATACAAGATAACATAAGTCATCCTGCATGGAAAATAATCGTTGGTTATAGTGAGCAAAATCATGCAAGCATTTTGTAAGCCTTATCTGCTGTAGTGAAATGAATGCTTCCATAACTATATTTATGGTTTCACTGCTATACTTAAGTATAGACGAGTAGCTACGATACTGTATGTATTAAAAATTTGTTTCAGTTGAATTCGAGGACACGAGGATATTAGCGGACGAGGAAATTGCTGTGTTTACATTTATACAGATTGTGGTTGCATTTCATGTACACACTAAGTACTGTGTTTGCTTTAAATACATTGTATTCATATGCTACTCAGAATGAATAAAATTATTCACGTGCTATATATATGCCACCTCAATATTTAATTTAAGAAATTGCACAATGTGTATTTATTCATTGGGGAAAAGTGTATTTGTAAACAATGAAAACTAATTGAAAGGGGCACTTTATTTTGACAGAGGAAGTGATTAGGTTAGCTTTGCATAATAATGAGAGATAGGTGCTAATTAATTGAAGCTATACTTCAAAAGAAGAAATGCAAAGCCATTTATGTATATTGGGAAATGCATAAGTGCACTTACGAAAGACTGTTAACATATGTAAAATGTAGAATTAGCCAGTAGATTTGTCATAGTATATTATGATTATCATAATGAGAGTATGCAGTGGGAGGTAAGTATGTGTGTGTAGTGTGAGAGGTACCTTGACGACTAATCAAATTATCTTCATAATAGTATTAGTGTATAGAGATAGAGAATGCAATGTGTATGAAATTATATTAGGATAGACACACACGTGCCGAGTTGGAATGATTACTCCATACATGCGAATCAGAGAGTTGGGAACTCACAACAGCACAGAACACAATATCCGCAAAACCTTGAGATTGAGAATAGTATTTACATAAGAGAACGCAGTGTAGTACACCTTATATAGATGCTTGAATTGACAACTGTATGCATACTCGAGTCGTGTATGCACTTAATAATGTATAATATAATGTTGTATATGCATATAATAATGTAGATATAGCAATAATGATAGTAAAAAGTACGCACCACCGGCTTCGCTTCAATTCGCCATTCAATTCCCAAGTGTGGAGTTTAGTTGGTGCTAATTGTATGAATTCCTGTGTAATAGTTATTCTATAAGTAAGTATAAATGTGTGCGGATAGGATATGATGTGAGCTGCTTTGAATAGCGGTAACAGACATTTTTCGCTTCCTTGTTCCCTATACGTAATAATCTAATGTAATCTAATGTAAATGTAAGCACGCCTTAGCACGTTTACCAACGTATACAAGACAAAACATCCCAGTAGTTCTCTTTTGTTTCTTTTGACTTTATTGGTCTGGCTCACTTGCTCGTTTACTTTAGTATGACATGGTCTTTGTGTAGGCCCTGCTCAGACTCCAACCAACTCAACAGACTGCTCTCTATAATGCACATTATATTGTAAAATAACTATCTATACTAACTTCTGTCGGGAACTCTCCTCCACTAATTTTATGTACTTAAGCACATTAGCAATGTCCTTTTATTCTCTACTTAGCTACGTGCATAATAATAATAGAATCTGGCGCACATGCATAGGCAGAGGCAGGTGGCTTCACTTGGCTCCTACCTCATCTATGCCTTAATCTCATATCTTAGAAAAAAATATTAACCATATACTTCTAAATTCTACTATATAAATGCACTTAGGTTTTGTTTTTGTATGATCTGTGTTGCAAATTGCAATGCAATTCTTATATAGTAGCTACTTTGTAGTTAATTTATAGCTTAAGGTTGTTTGTCATGTACACGGAGTTGTGGAATGAGTGGATTATTCAGAGAATTAGGGAATGCATTTGTAAATTAGAAAGGTGTCGCGTTTGGTGATATTTAGAGTGGAGATGGAGAAATGTAGCTGTAGGAGAATAATGCAAAATGGTCCATTGCATTTGCAGTTTGTATTTATACATGGGAGTGCGGAGGCGAAACGGCGGTGACAACAAGCGAGGAAAGAATATTGTCAAGTAGGAACTTTGCAAGTTTTGATGAGTGCATAGTACAAAGTAGATGATGATGATGATGGTGAGTCAAGTCTTTTCTTCCTGACACGGGAGCTTGAGAGAGGACAGGTCTCTCTTATATATTATGCATATCAACCAAGACTGTGTGCCTACAAGACAATACTTTCCATTGCTATAGCACAATCTCTTTCCACTGTGCAATAATTCGCATTTCTTATCTGTCTAATGCAATTCAGACTATAGCTTAGTGCTGTAGTCTGTGGTAGGAGTGTTGCTGTAATTTTTTGCTACGGCGGAAGTGCCTTGCTATGCTCTGTTACTTTAACTGTTCTGTCTCTCTAGATGTATCTTTAGTCTACTGTATTATGTATCTTTAGTCTAGTGTATATGTATCTTTAGTCTAGTGTATATGTATCTTGAGATATTAAGAGCATACGTGTAGATGGAATGCACGCTGAGCGGATATAAGGCTTTTGTATATAAGTCTATGGAATTTATATCTGTGTATGATATGTAGGTAAAGTAAAACTAGGCGCTATCTCAATAGTTTAGTGATTATTGTTGTGATGTGAACATTTACTATATAACTTTGGATAAAGTTGAAATGCTATGTCAGCACAGCAGTTAAGTTCCTCCAATTCCAACTGCAAGTACACTAGGCCATTATGCTCTACTGTACTTTGACTCTGTATCTGCACATCGTCTTGTTCCTTATATCCGTAATAACTATACTGACTTGTTAGTTCCGTTCTTCCTTTTCTGCTTTGCATCTGATTCTGAGTGAGTGAGTCTCTAGTCATCTCAATGGGGAGACGGACAGAAAAAAGAGAATATTATGTACTTACTATTATTAACATTACGAGTATACTGCTCTATGTATTTAAAGTATATATTTATATATAGCTGGATATTTACAGTGCGAGATTCATTTATTTATTGCAATTCATAGGATCCCACGGAAAGTTAGCACATTTGTGTTTGATGTGAATTGCAGGGAATATTTGTTATGTAATGTAGTTTTGGAGATAGATAGTGGATTTTATTTCGTGTACATATGGAATGATCATTAAGGACGCAGTGTATTGTAGTAAGTAATGTAATGCAGTATAAGAACATGTAGGGCACGGATGTAAGATCTCACTGAAGAAGAAAAGATGCACAAGAACAAGGAGGACGGAAGGGAAAAGTTGCCGAATGGAATGAAGTGGAGTGCATCTTTTTTGTTGTTTGCAGTCCACAATCAGCAAATGTGCCCTATACACACATATAGAGAGAGAGATGCTGTAATGCATGTTTTATCTCGTATAGCACATAAGTACATTGTTACACTAGGGAATATCACATGAATGAGGATATGTAGGTGCATTTGATATCTGGGAATGCATTGGAAGAGAAATGATATGATTTTATACATGTGACGAAAGGACATAAAATCTCGGAGGAAAGTTCTTTGGACTGGAGCCGAAGGAAGAAATGAAACTCTTGGACTCTTTCCTGTTTGCTCAGATCTCTGTGAGAGGATTTCGTACTAGGATGTCTTATGTCATAGCCATTTAGCCATGTCTCATCCTCTCATCGTCCATAGTACTACACTTACACGAGGCATCTCCTGTCCTGACGGAGCTTTCTTTTCATAAAGTCAAAGGTCTGAGTAGTACAGAGAATGCAGAAAGAATCTTCCTCTTCGTCCCATGTAAATAAATGTTCTACTTCCTTTTTCTTCGTTTCCTGGACTTGTAGATTTCATTTTTATAGGACTCGGCCTAGTCAGACCAGGCAAAACCAAACCCGGTTGTTGGCTTGGCTTTCCAAGCGCCAGCTCTGCTTTCCATCTGAATAGGATTTATTTGGGAGTATAATAATATCTATCGCTTAAACAGGGAGATACATAAAAAGAAACACACAAGTTACTCTCCTATTGTTGTTGTTACTCTAGGAAATGGAACGTAGCCTAGATATAGCAGTTGCAGCATGTATTATTATATAGATAGAGATATTTATATAAATCATCATATTATAGATATAGAAAGACTACCATGGGCAATGCAATCTTGGAGAATACTAAACAAACAAACCCAAGAAAGGGAAGTAAACCGCACAAACACATAAATCATATAATGTAACCTTTCATCAAAGCCCGTGCTATTGTGTCTATTGTATTCCTGTCCTGTTCACTTCTCTCCGTCGTCGACATACTCAACTCCAAATCCTATAGATACATTTATATACGTACATATCAAATATTATTCCAAATATTATCCGACTCAAGACAAACCTTTATTCGCTCGCTTTACTGATTTTCTACTAACACATCATCCCAAATGCTATGTCATTTCAGTTTATACTTACGGAATCCAAATCTATCCTACAGATATAACATTTTTATTTATTTCGTAACACTCTGTACCCTCAACTCCTGCAAAATGTTTGCTTATAATAAATTATTAAGTATATATATATAGACAAACAAATGAAAGAATGCATTAAGAATAGAAAAAACGATTCCGTGTTTCAATAAATACCGGAGCCACATCAACGTTACTATCAATTATTTATACAGTTTATGCAATCCACTCCATAACTTCATGCTCCTAATACCTAACTAATACTTAAATTTTATTCACTAACACGAAGTTTAGAATTAGTAGTTGTGCATAGCTGTTCCATTTTGCTTATTGTATCTGTACAGGTGCAAACTTTCTCACTTTTTGGCATTTTAAATAAAAATAATTGTGCACAAACACTAAAATGAGCATTAATTTTGTGAGAATTCAGGTACCGACGTAATGCCGCATATCAGAGAAGGTACTTAAGTACTTGTGTGTTATTCTACTACCTTGTACTACTTACTACCACTTACATATGATATGGTTATATTTCTGAATTTGGGTATACTATTTGTTTGCAGTTGAGAATGCTTGCTCGGTTAATGCTCAGGACTTGCTAAAATCTTCTATTGTGTCAACAATGGAATCAGTTTCCTTTTCTTCTATTGTCCTCTTTTACTAACCCTTTTATCTCCCCATCGTCTACTATCTCTTGTGAATATGAACATCGCATCACCAACGTGATCTACTATAGTTGGTAGGACACACATTCTGCTACTTACCTTGACTCAGCTGAATGTCACTAAACTATCTGGCGTGTGGCTGTTGACTCTGCAAACAAATAAAAAGCTTATTCGTTTAGCATTCCCATTACTCGACTCCAGTAAGCCTCAAAGCAGCACATACTACATATTAAGCTATTAGCTATCATAGCAGTGCATTACATCAGGCCACAAATACGTAGAGCTAATAACCATCATTATAATGAGGGGAGTTGTCAATTGACTCCAAAAATACATTCTCCAAGAAGGCAATAGTTCAAATTTTGATTTATGCAGTGACGCATTTAAAACATAAAACGGAAGTTTGGACTCATTACACTTATCATGAAAAGGATTCTAATTCCATATAGTATACTAACCTGGCTAGACACCACAAATCATACAACTCAAGCATTATTGAATTGTTCTCTGCTAGCACAAAAGTCGATATGGTAGCTGTACATTGAGCAAAAACGTTTGGTGCTGTTTACTACTATTCTGCAAGCATTAAGGGAAATCGATTTTAAATGAAACCAAAGCTGATTGCCAGTGAACTTGGTATCTAAAATAAATGATTACTTTTACTACACCTTTTACTCAAGGTTGCTATTTTTTTCCAAGTATTCGACATGGTTAAGACAAAATACTTCGTGTAGAATTTCCACCTTAATATCTGTATATAAGCTTGACCTATGTATTTATAACATTCTTTTACTATAGACCTGATATTGCAGAAATGCTAGATTCATATCCTCTGCACTATGTATGAAATAACTATTTTTTGTTAATTTTTAATAACAATGTTTGTATTTACCTTCATGCTTTAACCTGGTTGCATACGCTCATTTAATGCATGAACTAACTTTTAAAATATCAGGAAACAGGAAAAATTTGATTCCGTTCCTAAAGAAGTTTCATCGTGAAAATGCGAGTTTAAGTCTGAGGTGGCTAGGAAATATTGATAGCATTTAAGTATATGTAGATGGCGTATAATAAACAGTGCACGGATTATTATTCTTTTACTTTGGATTTTTGGGTAGATATACTAATTAATTTAATTGTATATAATGGCATCAATTCTAGCTCAATGATAAACCAACTAAAGATTATTAATTACTTTCTGACAGTTAGCTGAATGGCAATACCTCAAAGCTATAAATTAGGTAGGATAAATGTATAGGTGGAGGAAACTTGATTATATGATGGTAGCAGATTGAAAGCTTTTCCTGACTCTTCCTGATTAGATCATCAAATTTAAGAAATATTGTTAAAAAAGAATTACATAACAGAATCTGTTGAACGTGTTACTGTACTTTGTACTAACCTCACTGACCAATAATAAAAGACAAGTGGAATGTTAATAATAAAGCGGGCTGATATTGTATCTGCACAGGTACTTTACTACAACACAAACTACACGATTGCAGGCGGTAATTCATGTGCCAACTTACAAGAGCGTCTGTATGTTGTTCATAAAAACATGTCTTGTCAGCAGTAAATAATAACAGAAAATGCAAGACCGGCTTTACCGTGCGGGTTTAGCTGAGCACATCTAGAATAACAAATTGTGCATCTGATATCTTCCTATTAACTAGCTATTCTTTTTCATTTGAATTAAAACATGGGATTTCATACTCTTTAATTTGTCTTTTATTCCGATCAATGAGATATAAAAACATTGAACAGTTCTCAGAGTTCTCCACCCTAGATTAAATGATTCTTTGTCTCTACTATGTAGTACTACATGATCTGCATTTCCTACCAATTGGCAGATAAATACATTCATTTGTCAATAAAACGCCTTTTTTATGGCTAAAGCCTTTGAAAAGGTCATTTTATTAATATGGAATGCTGAAAGAATCTAAAATACTAATTTTGTGTACCATTAGTAAGTAACTAAACTTTATTTTTAGAAAGAATTTGAATATATGGTATGTATCTGGATACAATTCATAAAATTTCGCGTTTAATATTTGGCAAATGTGTTTGCCAGTTTTGGTTGGTATAATAAAATATGATACGGATAATGTTCAGAGAGTCGGTAGAGCATTTTATCTTTATCGTTACCATAAGAATACATTTGAGAACGGAGTGTCATAAGAGAAACGTCGTTGTAAAAATCATAGAAAAAATTCCATGCAAGTTGTGAAGAAAGTGAACATAAAACAATTTTCTGCACAAATGCATCAATTCTGTGTGGGAGAAAAGCATTGGAATTTTTAGGTCAACAACTTTATAAGGATTTAATTTTGCTTTGATATTGAGTTCCGGTTTAGGATTTCGAAGCGTGTTGACATGTCATATGCTAGGAATGGTAGGGAGCCTAGTTAACTGGGAATAAATGCCTTTGAAGGCAGAAATCTTTTACCTCAAGCGTATTCTTTTCCTGATGACAAATGTCAACCTGAAACATTTTGCATTCCCTTTCTTATTGTAAATTCCTGGGACATACTACCCTCACCATGAAATATTCACGAGGAATAGTATAATAGAAATCAATAATGTGACAAAGGAGGTGTAGTAGAGCAGACGTGACGAGAGTTGAGCGAAAGGACAGATTTCCATCATATCTTCTACTTCCACTTACATCTATTATTTCTATCCTTATACGCCTCTAGTCACCCGAACTCAGTTTAAGTGACTTACTTATCGTTAGCTATTTATACGCAATTTAGTAGATAGTGTCCTTCAATTGTGAATCCCTTGAGAATGTACAGCAAAATAGGTCACATCCTATATCTCACAAAATTCAATAATGATTCTAATTGTAGCTAAGAATAGTAAAAAAAGTTGTTGTTGTGGTTCTCCATGAACTGGGTAGTAAATAGATTCAATTTGGAAATTTTATGTAGCAGAGGTATCTCCAGGATGTTTGAAAGTTGTCTTAAAAAATTGGTTCATGATGTAAGTAGCAGTGCTGAGAAAGTCGGAGTGAGGTGTACGCATGAATAGTTTGTATAGGTAAATAGGTAAATGCTTTTATTTGCAGAGAGCATAGAGATTTTGAGTAAACATTCGGATATACAGAGATAGAAGTAGAGTGTGGATGAATGTAGACACATTGTATCGCTGTGCAAAGTTTAGAATTGGAGCTGGATTGGTATAGTCTATTATAATGATATATTTAACTACATTGCAAAAGAGTTTCGCAAGGAATGCAGAGGAAGGAGAGTAGGAACGCTATGCTCTGTATGCTGTTACGAAGAAGAAGGAGGAGGAGGAAAAAATAGCATGCAAACCGGAACAGTTGGTGTACGCTTCCGTGGTTATTTAGGCCAAAATCATTTTTTCTTGAAGAAAGAGCCATACGATGTGGGATGCGATGCGAAGCAAAAGGCATCGACTAACAGAGCTAAGCCAAAGCTAACTAACATCCCATTCATTCCTCACGATAATACTCTATAATGTCCTCCCTCCTTTTTCTATTAATCGTTAGCATCCTCTCAAGGGATCCACTAAAGCTTTTAGATGAATAATACACAAAACACACTAAACTTAGTCTCTTTATTGATATCACCAACACTCCAACATTACTCCATCATATCCCTTTTATCAAAGATCCGTCTCTCAGTTTTCTTACCAAATCCGCCAAAGACACATACTACACGTGTTTCTCTATAAATGACTCAACTAATCCCTTAGGCTTTACTTCTCGCAACATCCGATAAATGAACCTCAATAAATATTGCACACCTTATTATTACTTGACAATAATTTTAATTTCTTTTCCTACACGGAGAGATTTCCCGAAAATATATAGTCTTATTGAAAATATATATAGTCTTATTGAAAATATATATAGTCTTATTGAAAATATATATAGTCTTATTGAAAAAATATATAGTCT